>JAECUM010019674.1:0-82988 GCA_016617855.1 Megalonaias nervosa
TGATTACTGCATAAACTTCAATACAATTTTAAAGCGAATATATCACTCAAAAACAATAAAAAAAACATGCGGAAATGCAGCAGGGTGTCCCCACTTCTCATTTTTGTTCCCCCATCACATTCCCACGACGCACTCTTTGTCCAACCATATCCAATCTCCAATCTCCATTGCTGTTTCAAAAATGTGAATGGAAGTCTAGAGACAATATCTGTCCACATCAATAAAATGTGAATCGAAGTTTAGAGACAATATCTGTCCACATCAATAACATCAATAAAATGTGAATCGAAGTTTAGAGACAATATCTGTCCACATCAATAAAATGTGAATCGAAGTTTAGAGACAATATCTGTCCACATCAATAAAATGTGAATGGAAGTCTAGAGACAATATCTGTCCACATCAATAAAATGTGAATGGAAGTCTAGAGACAATATCTGTCCACATCAATAAAATGTGAATGGAAGTCTAGAGACAATATCTGTCCACACTAATAAAATGTTCTATCGAATCCCGAGGTTTGAACCCTTGATCTAAAACGCGTGAAAGGCGTCGCGAGACGAGACAGTTCACGATTACGGGCAGGATCGCATAATCTTGCTTATTGCTTAGAAATGGTAGAGACATACAATTCTGAAATGCAGTCATTGAGATATCTAAAATAGAGACTACAAAAATCCTGAAGAAAAAAAAATTATCTGAGCATTAATAATGAATACGTCTTTTGAGACCACACCTTGGAATGATTTCACTTACCTCATAAATACCTTGTATGGTTTATGCGGTAGGTTCTTCAGATAATGCGAATAATTTCTAGTTATGAATGGCGTTGTATGTCACATTGTGAATTAAATCTTCGAGCTTTTAATGGACACAGCGTACTTCCATTAAGCAACCGTTTTTCAAAAGTCCTGCGTATTAACAGGAGTCCAAGGAGTCCAAGGAGTCCAAGCTATCTCATCTTCATCTAAGTCAGATACGATGAATATTCGCCCACTCATATTGACCTGCGTTGGTGGTGTCCACAGACGGGTGTGTCCAGCAGTCCAATAAAATGACCAATCTGCTATATCTGCAAACAAATTCCTTTGAGACTTAGATATAACTTTGATAGTTTTATTAAAGATGGCATGTCTCGTGTCTAACGCCATAAAACCCATCCAAATTCAGCTTGATTTCACTGGAGCCAATTTGTCTGGAATTGCTTCGTGTTTTATTTTCTGTCTTTCTATTAACCTCTGTAAAGTCTCATGCTTAACTGCAGAATGGGTATTAATGGAAAGTGTCATATTAACAAATAAAAAATTGCATAACGAAATTCCTCAGTTAGATTCCTACCCGACCACCTGTAATCTTGTTTCGGATGTTTAAATTTTACAAAAGTGCGCTGATTATGCAGAAGCGATAAACTTCATGAACTTAGGATAAAAATATCACAAATGTATCCAGTTTGTGAAATGCAAAAACTAGGGTGAACTATTTTGATCTAAAGGAGAAAAATAAATGACAGAATAAACAATATGTGTGAATTAATTCATAATCACTGTGTTGTGAATATTATTTTCCCATCAGTAATTTTGGACCCAGTTTAAGTGATCTGAGTGAAAATGACTACATCTTTGGTGTCTTTGTCTTATGCAGCATGTGTTAACACAACAGGCAAACATCGAAAGAATTGTTAGGACCTATTATGAAGATTAAAGTTGTTCGTATACAATCGGTCCTGGCACATTGTACACATGATTTGACCAAAAGTCCTGACAGGAATCCCAAACTAAAACAAAAGAACGGGAAATGGCTGTAGGCAAGCGCAATAGACTGGGTCATATCTGCAGAAAGGCATGCCGAATATACGAGTCGAAGAAAAGAACAGAAGAGAACAGAACAGGGAGTATTTTTTTTTCCATATTGAACTATACACTCACTAGTACAGAATATAAAATGAATGAAAATATATAGTGTGGTTGTAAACGAAATAAATACACAAAACAAGATGATTTTTCATGGTTTACCTACCTTACAACAAAATTCAGCAAAACATGATAACACTTCAACGAATTAACACTAAGTGCAAAAACAACATTGATACGTTTTGCTTGTCTAAATCGGCATGTTACAGACGTATACATTAAACAGGTCTAAGATTCATTCAGACACTCTGTATAGCATAATTAGGATCTCATTTGCAAAGCTTAATCTAGTTAATTAGGTTAACAAAGGGTTCTTTTATAGTTCCTGAACCCTAGAGCTGAATTGTTTTCAGAAAGTTTTGTAGAAGTTTATATATATATATATATATATATATATATATATATATATATATATATATATATATATATATATATATATATATATAAAATTAGTTTTAAACTAACATGTCTTTTAAAGTGTCGGTATAAAGGAAATTGATATACCAATACTATTGGTATCTCAAATTGTGATCCGCCCATGGCGCAATAATACGCATATATAAACATTCTTGAAACTGTGTGCTGTTGATTCTAGGCCTATAGATCAATGATGAATTTCCACTCATTAATCATTAGTGACATATGCAAATAACGATAAAAACTATTAATAATCCCCATGTTCTAAATGAATTTAATATGGTACACAATTTCATCGCAATCTATCCTGCTTTCCCTTACCCTCTCCCCTCTCATGCATCAGGGACAAAATACACAGAGATCTGGAGTGAGAGAGCAAAAGAATTTGGGCTGGATAAAAACATTGAAACTGAAGTTACACCAAGTAACCTAAAAGAATATGGTTCGTCGTAACAGCACGTGTACACGTTTCTTGGGATTTATCTACCGAGTTTATATAATGAATGATACAAAGTTGCAATAGCCGGTAGACAAAGACAATATACGGTAAATTTCTTGGTTACAAGGCACACATACTGTAATGTGTTTAATGCTTTATTGTTGTTTTTCTTGTTTCTTAAACCTATTATAATGTTCTAAAAATCGATTATTATTAATTAAACATGAAAATATCCAAAGGCATCTCTCTCTCTCTCTCTCTCTCTCTCTCTCTCTCTCTCTCTCTCTCTCTCTCTCTCTCTCTGGACCATCATAGCAAGATACGGGCGAAAATCCATGAAAAGACGAGCATAGAGATTTCTCGCTTGGATTTTCGCTTGTCATATGACGATGTCTCTGGACCTATGAATGATGGCAATAGTTAAGTCAAATCGACCAAAGGAAGAGAGGGAGTGAGAGAAGACAATTTTATTGTCGGTAGTACATTTGTAATGTTCATTAAAAGAGAATAATGACTTAGATCAACTGTAAATATAGTCAATATTTTAGTTACCCCTTGTTGGTTCGTCATTTCGCTTGGTTTCTATGCCACACTTATTTCCATGCGCCGGTACGTGAATGGCTGAGCTTTCAGTGTTTGTAGTGCTCTACTTTCTTCATTAAAACTATCTTTCATGTTTTTGTCATAAGTGTGTCTTATATTGATTTAATCAATGTGAATAAATATAGAAACTCAAAAAAGAAAACAATCAACTTCTCAATATGCAAATGTGACTGTGAATACCCATAAAAGGCACAGAACTTCATTTTTTAGCGGACACACTCGGCAGGGATGTGTGTTCATTCACTCAGTCATTACACAGTTGCCAGTAGTCAATCTTAACTCTGCTAAAGAGGCAAATATGTGTATTTGTATGTTATATAAATAAAATATATGTATAGTATGTACGCTTTATCAATGATACACCACTCGTTGTATAAATTTTTCATTAAAAGGAAACTCAGCAAGCCGAGTTTCCTTTTAATGAAAAATGTATACATCTCGTATATGTATATGTATATGTATATATATATATATATATATATATATATGTGTATATATATATATATATATCCATATATATATATATATATATATACCTATATATATATATATATATATATATATATATATATATATATATATATATATATATATATATGGTAGGGTCCTCAATAATTTTCAGGATATGACTCGGATATCAAGCTCCTTATGTAAGGATAGATCCAATGGCCGATGTTCGTTAACTCCATATCCATATACTGTTTATCATCCATTGTAAGTGAGGAATATGTAAGGTAATTATTATCAGTTAAAAAGTAATGTGACATTAAATTGTTTGGCAAATTATATGATATGCAAGCTAAACGTTGATTTTTTTTAAAAATTATGGAAATACCATTTTAATTATTTAATTTAAGCTATCTTTTGACTTTCAAGAAAACAAATACCATTTTTCTTCAATTGTCATCTGATCACTTCTAAAACTTAAATACCGTCTATGCTCGTCTATAAGTCGAGTACAACTGCAAACTGCACGGACCCGGATCTGCCGTCCCAAAATACGCTGGCAGATATGTGTCTATTTGTTTGGCGTAATCAGTAGAACTAAGACATAGACCCTGGTCTGCCGGCTCATTATGCGACTGCAGAGTAGGGGCTGTTTGCATTTAGAGTTATAAGCCTGTTTAGACAGTAGCTTTATTATTATCTGACTCATGCATGGAACATTCATTTTCTCATTCACTGATTATTAAATGAAAAGGTAAGTTAATTAAATTCCTCACCGCCTAATGTAAAACGTAAAGGCAGAATTATTTGTGTATATATTTTACAATAACCTATAATTATTACATACTAAAATTACATTTTCGATGCTGTAAATAGTGGTCTAAATAGAAAACATGTGAAAATCGTTTGCGAAACTTGACAGATATCTCCCTATCTCGCTGTTACTATCTATCTATCTATCTATCTATCTATCTATCTATCTATCTAGACTATTCCCAATTTATATGCATTCCACGTGTTTTGCAAATTTTGGGGGCGTTTAGACACTTTAAACTATACATTACATAACGTACATTGAAATGTTGGGAAAAATCTTGTACATTATACTTGTAGTACTAAACAAGTAGTCAGTACTAAACAAGGAACGAGAAACACATTTATTTTCAACATTGTTCAAATATTACGGTTTCAGATATTGGATACATGAAAGAAAGATGTATAGACGGTCAGACTGACAAAGTTAATCAAAATGTATCGGGAATTGGAGATAATATTAATAACAATAATAGCAATAAGCATCATTATCATCAGAATTATTATTATTGTTGTTGTTGTTATTATTATTATTATTATTATTATTATTATTATTATTATTATTATTATTGGAGACCTGGGTTTCGGATCGGTCTAAGGCGCTGGCCCTTAGAGAACACTGACATCTCACCCCTGTCTGTGTTGGTCAGAGGCTCAGTCTCGGCCAGTGTGGGTATGTGATAAAGCTTGTCTGTAGTTTCCAGTGAGGCGGGGACTCTTCCCGGGCGTTTTCTGGTTCTTTTCCACTAGATATACATTTAAACCTACAACAACAAAAAAGCAACATCAGTATTATATGTATGGGAAATATCTCCATTAAAAACCAATTTTTCGATTTAAAAAAAATTTCATTATAGCAGCTTTATATTTTTATAAATAATCTTCAAATTCTCAACAAAAGCAGAGGAAAAAAAAAACATCGCAGGGATTACAATCTACCCTAGTCAACCCTTTTCCCTTGCAAGTTGCACATTATCCTACCTAAGGGAAGTAACCCAATTCAGGGAATGTTAGAGACATGTAGAATTTAACATTTTTAAAATATATTTTATTTAGCCTCATTGATGTAATGACTGCGTGAAAAATATAGAAATGTATGGTACGACGGAATCGTCGTACACACTATCATCTTAGTACTTTAACGTCTCTCGTGGATGGATGAAGACGATAGAATCTCCTCACCACTCGCCTCGTAATTTTAGATTTGAAGGCTCTCTTTATAAAGGTGTTGACACAGTTATGCTAAATTGTTCACACTTATGCTCTAACGTCTACCCCAACAAGTAAGAGGATAACTATATTGTTTGTTCTACTGTTTACTTTTTACAGCCTGTATAGACACAGATCTGCCGGCGTATTATAGGACGGCATATCTAGGTCTGTGCAGTTGGACCAGACTTGTAAGAGAAAATATACGGAACTTCGAATTTATGTCGAATCAGTACTGTAATTATTTCCCTGTAACTAACTCTGTGTATTTATTTATCATATAAGTTACAACTGCAAACCATAACTCACCTGCACAAAAAAATGCTGGAAAGTTACTGCCATACTCAGACCGTTCCGGTGGCCTAAGTGGTTTGAGTGACCGCCTCGGGTGTGGAGGTCGCCGGTTCGAACTTGGCCGAATCAACCCAAAGAATAATAAAAATGGTACTAGCAACTCCTTCGCTTGACGCTCGGCATTAAGAGGTTAGTGTAAGGACTGGTCGGCGTCAGGATAATGTGACTGGGTGCGACATAATGCTAAAGTAATGCACACATTTATGTGTAGATCAGTTTCTCAGACTGTTATTCGTACGGTCATGAGACCTTATATGATCATACATCATCATACCAATAGAATACAACCTACTTTCTTGCTCCCATAATCATATACTGTTAACTTGCTTCTACGTATCGGGTAGAACTTACATAATCATGGAGTCGTAGGAGTCGTGTTCGTTAACCAATGTACACCATTATGATTAAGTCAGTATTATTGTTGTTTGTAAGTCAGGGAACTTTACATGTCTATATATCCTGAGATGTACCACATCACACGCCATAAATAGGTCACTCTGTGTACTAATGGCGCTCCAATAACCATGTACACGTTTTACTTTTAGAATCATTTCTGGGACATGTGCATGTATCATAAGGAATACTAAGCTACTGAATAAAAAGAGAAGGTTAATTTGACCTACTTTACACGTTCCTATGATCATAATGTGACCTGCCTTTCATGCTGAAGTGATCATGCACTCTTGACGTTTAGTTCAGTTCCCATACACTGTTGCTATTGTAGTAATATATTATATAGGCATCCATATCAAAGTAGGTCA
Source organism: Megalonaias nervosa (assembly GCA_016617855.1). NCBI lineage: Eukaryota > Metazoa > Mollusca > Bivalvia > Unionida > Unionidae > Megalonaias > Megalonaias nervosa. Next base: position 6,954 of record JAECUM010019674.1, read on the forward strand.
CTTTGTCCATTTTTTCGCTCAATCGTACCCTTTGAACGATTAGTTCAGATTTTGGATATTGTTGTTCGTATCGTCGTGAAATATACATGCGTACATACGTCTTGAGGAATACTATAACAAGACAAAAAATCAGTCCCTTCGGTTTCGTTTTCCTCTTCCAGTAATAAGGTACACCTCTGAATCTTTACGTCAGTTTTTGCTACACGGTTGCATGCTGAGTCCTGAATCTTCCAATATGGGTTCTTTCTTGAAATGTACAACATCAATATGTAAAAGGTAGACGACCTTGACCTACATTTAAGGCTTCAATAACAGTATCCGCCTTCTAAACTAAGGCAAGCCTTTTAGACGATGTAACGTGTACTTCATAAAATTTAATACGTCCATACATAAGAGTAATAAATCCGAATATGAAATGTAGGTCACAACAAGTTGCATTATACACTTCAGTGATTGTGAACACACGTTTCCGGTTTGTTGCTTGTGCCGTCATCAATAATGGGTGTGAGCTTCCACGGAGTGAAATATTGCATCACAATATAAAAAAGGCCATTGTGATCTACATGAACTGCTTGGTGTATCTTCATCATCTCTCAGTATTGATCACCATGGATATTGACAAAAAGAAAACGTCAAGTGTCTCAAGAGATATCTTCAGACAGCTTTTCCTTTTCATTTCTTCCAGTAAGTGTATCATACATTTTAAGTTTTCTTTCTGAAACAATTCTAAGGCCAAATCTGGTGGACGCAAAACAGGGTGAATGTGTCTTTATTCTGAAAAACATTTTAGATTCGATTTGCATTCACCTGGAGCAACAGATGTGCTATCTTTAGCAGAGTTTCTCCTATCTCATTATGAAAATGATTTATGTTACAAAAGGTCACCCATTTCACATAAAATCTTTCTAAACGCCATTACATAGAGTACATGTAGTTTCATAATTTAGTCTCGAACGCAGTCAACTCACCTTTAGTTGCCTTATTGATAAAGGGTTAGCTTTAAATAGTTTTGTAGTGTTTGAGCATCCACTTCAAAACGCCTAAACAACGATGACAAGCTTTTTGTACCAATGTCTAGGGCGAGATAAAATTTATTAGAGTTGAAGCATTGCGACTACCGTAGAAACCCCATAAACGATGCCCACATCTACCATAAAATAGGTTATTTCGCCACAAATGATTCCAAAAATGCAATCTAATTTCTATTCTTTACGCTAATTTATACCATTGGCCTGTATATTTTCAGATACCCTTACGAATAATGTATTTATAAAACGCCTTGTGAATTTGAATTCATGGTGTATGCTGAATGTTACAATCCGCTATACTGGTCGCTAAAATAATGCGGAAGTTAAGCCTAAACTATGTCCGAGTTGAAAAGTTTTTCATCCTTGATACGAATGACTTTTATTGAGTTTGTCCATGTATTGACAAGATGAGGGCTCATTTCCCTTAAACGTCTTCCCGATCTAGTTAGGTATCAACACCAATTACACTGAAAAGCGTGTTCAAGTACGTAATTACCCTGACAGAATATTTTATTACTGCAAGAAAGACTACATTATCTCTCAGATTTTGTTAGTTTTCTATTTATTTGACTTTTTATTTTTATTTGTTCTTTTAATTTCATCATGTGAAATTTTGCTTGTACGTTTTAGCAGCAAAAGTGCTGCCGGTTAAAGAAAAGCCTTTGTAACGGAAAAATCCTAACGTTATAGAATTAAAAGCTGAAATATCCTATTCGCACGCGCTCAATTGTATTGTCCCAGAGAATAGAGTATATACAGCAAATGTCCTTTCCTAAGATATCCGAATGAAGAAAATGAACATTTGTGCTAGCAATATTTACAACCAGATAATTCTGTCATAGGAATACCTTTTCAGTTTTGACACATACTTCCTCGACGATTTATTTCAACGACATGAAACTATGCATTTAGCCTGCATTAACATCCAGCAGGGAGCATATAAAGGGCAAATATTACCAATTTTAAGTTTAGACTGCGTCACGTATATACATCGACCGGTAGTCAACCACCGGTAGTCAAACATTATTCAACCAGTGGTCATTATGTGTTAATTGATTGATACATCTTTTTCAATACTAATAACTACAATAGTATATAATACCTTCTGTGCCCTACATTTGGCCAAATTACGTGAAATCGACATGATTTGACGGCAAAGTTTTGTGGAAAAAATTAAAATAGCAATTTATGCACACTTAGCGTGACATTGGTGTAAAATTGTCATTATAGCATGCAATAAAAGACACAACTGCTTGGAGAGCAAAATTAAAATGATGCACCTAATGAGCATTTTAGGTCGAACAATATACCATACCCGGTACTTGTACTTGCAAAGAAAGATTCATTAATGGACAACACTGTATCTATGGACAAAATTAAATTGCTTTCTTTATACGTTCTTATCGTTTTTGAAGTTTTAAAGAATATTGATTCTTTTTTTACTGGGAGGAATTTTACTTCACAAGCTACCGGGAAAAAAAAAATGGTATTATGCTTTAGGTACATCGATCCTTATGAGGGTTTACGATGTGATGACATGGACATGTTGATTGTATTATGCTTTAGGTACATCGATCCTTATGAGGGTTTACGATGTGATGACATGGACATGTTGATTGTATTATGCTTTAGGTACATCGATCCTTATGAGGGTTTACGATGTGATGACATGGACATGTTGATTGTATTATGCTTTAGGTACATCGATCCTTATGAGGGTTTACGAAGTGATGACATGGACATGTTGATTGTATTATGCTTTAGGTACATCGATCCTTATGAGGGTTTACGAAGTGATGACATGGACATGTTGATTGTATTATGCTTTAGGTACATCGATCCTTATGAGGGTTTACGATGTGATGACATGGACATGTTGATTGTATTATGCTTTAGGTACATCGATCCTTATGAGGGTTTACGACGTGATGACATGGACATGTTGATTGTATTATGCTTTAGGTACATCGATCCTTATGAGGGTTTACGATGTGATGACATGGACATGTTGATTGTATTATGCTTTAGGTACATCGATCCTTATGAGGGTTTACGATGTGATGACATGGACATGTTGATTGTATTATGCTTTAGGTACATCGATCCTTATGAGGGTTTACGAAGTGATGACATGGACATGTTGATTGTATTATGCTTTAGGTACATCGATCCTTATGAGGGTTTACGATGTGATGACATGGACATGTTGCGCTGTATCGAAAAATATAATTTTGATGATCCAAAACTGAGAAATTTATGATGAAAGGAAATAGACAACTCTCTCTTGAATGATATGAAAAATAAACTCTAATGAATTGGATTCGTTTCCTCTGCAACAATATTGACAACGTCATTATTTGTAAATGGACGATTTGTCCTTACTAACAAAGATAACGTCTTAGAAAAATTGAAACTACTTTCTCTTTAGTCGATGGTTGTAATTTGATTGGCAAATTTAATTTTCAATAGGATGGATTTTAGCAAACGCGAAAATAAAGCTCATATATCAAATGTATAGAAATAGATAATAACTTTTCAGGCATAATAAACAAATTAGATTACTGTTACGCTATTTCAATGGGAATTCTCAGTAACCTGAACTACCGATGTCTCTAAATGGCACTTACAAAGGAGTTGTTAAATTGTTATGAATTATTTAGTCTGAAACTGAAGTGGGAAATATGTGACTTGTATAATGGAGGCGTCATCACATTATTGGGAATATGTCTTAATATCATCCCGTATAATCTCTGAATTCCCTACAGGAACTTGCATATCTTGCCAACAAAATGAATATATATACAATCAATCAACGAGTTTGCGCCTGCACCGGAAAGCTTTCAAAAGCTGGGATTTGTGCAAGCGCCAGAGATTGCACATGCAACATTATATCACCAGATCCAAATATTAAGCGGTTCTAACGTGATTATTATCTTCTGGCCGATAGCCTCAGAACCCGATAGAAATGTGTTATCTGAAGAAAACAAAACAAAAGAGGGGGGGGGGGGCTTGCTGTCGAGTTTTCCTCACTCGTTACAACATTAGTGGGAAATCGGAGATCAGTCATATGTCATAAAGTGTTGTTTACAGATGTACAATATCATGTTCGATATCATAGATTGGGAAAAGAAAACACAAAACAGTAATTCGACCGCGGACAAACCACACACATTAAAGATGCCAACCAGTTCTTTTATCACAATGTGTAAAACTGTGAGAGCAAGATAAATGTATGTATATAAAGTATTCACATGCATGCAATTTATGGGCCATCTGTGATGCTTGATAATTTTATTCCATGTTGTTGATCTGATTTGTCCGGTCACGAGAAATGAAAGTAAATGTTTCACTTGTCAAACCCAAGTTATATTTTATATAACAAAAACATGCCAAAACAAGATAAAATGCCTTCGAGGAAACCAACTAAAAACGTTCCATAATTGTAGATCGCTAACTTCTTTTGTTACAAGTATGTGCTCCATGAAGATGATGTAGACACACAAGCTAAATTTACTGTACGTGATGCTAATGATTGTGATGTTCAAGGTCTAAGGCGTTGTGGTACTAATCGTCAAGATCATAGCAAAACGTTAGTAAAATACGTAATAGATTCAGAGGTTGTGGCTCTCATGTAAACGACGACGATCAGGTCAGAATGATTTTATATCTTGAAGCAATTTGTTGAATAGACGAACTAGGTGGGGTCCTGAATGATGGTAGTCGATTTCAATCAACGAATTAAAAGATGCTGAGTGTGCAAGTCGACATTTTCTTCCACAACAGAAGAATTTCAGGAAAGATGAAATAGATACCACACAAATGCTGGAGACTTGACAAAGTCCAACTGTAGAAAGACAACCTAAATGTCCTCAGGAGCCCACTGTTGAACAAAGGGGACTACTAACAGTACCGAAAAATAGACATCCCAGTAACAGAGACACATGAGGTCTTTGATGAAAAAGTAAGAGAAGATGATAATATAATTGCAGACGACATAATTATATGAGTAGCACAGTCTGTTACTCGACGACTAGGGTAAGTGAAATGTGAGCTTACCAAAGCACTGTTAAAGCAGTAAATGTATTCTATGCATGAGACTACTGAAGTCCATTATTTAGTGTTTGAAAAACTTAATCGTATATGAAATTTGCTTTTTCTGCAAAAACATTTAAGATCAACTTACTGTTGCTTTTTTGTTTTGTTTACATAGATTCACGTGTAGGTTGTTTATTCCCCTCTCTAACATTTTTATTTTCTCGTCTATGATACCAGTTTATCATGTTTCCTTTACACGATCTTTGCTTCCATAGTAGTTTATATTTAGTTTTTACATCTCCTCAGCCATGTGTTTGTTTTTGCAGTTTGTAATGAGTTACAACTGTGCACATCTCTAATACTAGCTGTACCATTTATTCATGTACTTTAAGTTTAATTTTATGTACTACTAAAATTTTAGTGAACGTTCTCAAAAAATAGATCTTCAAACTCATTACATGTGCATATTGCTCAAGGTGTATCCGATTGTACTTCATGCATGTTGTATACAACTGCATCCCATACCAAGTGAATTTCAGTAATTTGGTGACAATAACGTATCGCTGCGTCGTATTAAAATTGTTTACAGCAAACATGTTGCCCCAGAAAAATGCATTGTTGATAATGTAGTAGCATTTCTACAATACCCAGGAACAAAAATGTAAAATAACTTGAAATGTTGTCATAATTGCATCGACAGCCGTGTGAGCTAAAATATTTTTTATCTTATTTACAGTCCCATTAACTCGCATCTTATTTACAGTTCCATAGAATCATCTTATATTGACCGCTCCCGTGGCCTAGTGGTTAGTGCGTCCGCCTCGGATGCGGGAGGTCGTGGGTTCGATCCCCGGCCGAGTCATACCAAAGATTTACAAAAATGGTACTAACATCTGCTTCGCTTGGCGCTCAGCATTAAGAGATAAGTGTTAGGACTGGTTGACCTGGTGTGAGGATAATGTGACTGGGTGGGACATCATGCTACATGTCTGCGGCATGATGCCCCAGTGCTAGACATCACTATAAACTGCCACACTGCAGACATGGTAGCGATATGACTGAAAATTGTTAAAGCTACGTTAAAAATTCAAATCACACCCACACCCACATCTTATATTGTCCCATAGACTCTTATCTTATTTACAGTCCCATAGACTCGTATCTTATTTACAGTCCCATAGCCTCGTGTCTTATTTGCTATCCCATAGACTATTTTGTCGTTTGTAACGTTGTAATTGTTTCTCAATTATTCTGAGATGTGGTCAGAATCAACTTCATATTTATAAGCGATATCTAGTTTCATTTCTTTCATAATGTCATTTATTACACTGCCAGGACATTGTGCAGATTATACACCTGTTTTAAATTTATGCTTACTAATGATGTATTTGGATATACTTTCATTGTTTCTTCTGGTGTTTTACGTGTTAGATATAAGTTTTAGTTTATGTATACGAAACGGATTTTTGTGTTACATATCAAGAACTGTTCAGAACGTGTTCGTACTCCTTAATACTGTTACGTAGATATAGCTCCTTAAATGAGTATTCAGTGGTATTGTGTTTTCAGTTGGTTTCAACTGCTAAATTGTTCATCGTATCCTTTGCATTTCCCACCTCAGAAGAACATAATTTTTACTGTTCATTATTTGGTCTTCAGAATCTGTTTGACATTGTATATGTCATCTTGTTTGTCGCGCAAATAAAACTCATCTTCATAAAGCATGTCCCATATATCCTCGAGCTCAAAGTCTTTCAGTTTTTAAACGACTGGATCACCGAAAATTAAATGCATGATGTTACAAATGTACTCATTAAAGTTATGGACATAGCCCTTTTCAATTTCTAAATGTATGTGTTTTAAATGTACATGTTGTCAAGTAACATAATATGCTGATCCATGCATTTTATCTGTTTTCTTCATTGCTTGGTTAAAATGGATTCATGTTTATTAATAGGCAGTGAGTACTATTGTAACCCTCAATTAGCTTAGGTAGAACTTCAACGCATTTTCTGGTTTAGTTTTCAATGAGATACTTTCTGTTCTAGTATTTAAGGTTCCAATACTTAATTAATTATTCTAAACATTATTATTTTGTAAAAACAAATAATTTGTTATGTAATCTGAACTGTAAAATTTTTCATCATTACATATCTTCTCAATTTACATTATTTGAAAATCAGTCTTGTTCGTATGAAAAGAATCCATGCAGTACAGATGCAGAGAACACTGAAGCATACATCATAAACTGTACTGGTATTTCAGGCTCGTCTAAGCCGAGACCGTTGGAAATTCCCTACCCAAAAGATGCTGAGTAAACGTCTCATCAGATATATTGTGATTGAACAGACCAAGACGAATGTCAAAGTTACTTATATATGTTCACAATAATTCTCTTATTCGCAATGTGCTTTGACAGAAAATAAATGTAATCTTTGGTAAGACTCTAGGATATATCATTATGGCACATGTGTAAGATGATGGATCTAGTCGCGTTTGTTCAACCCCTACAATAAAGTGTTTTTCTGCCTTCAGTACAGGCATTGTCTACTAAAATAGTAATTTAATTTTAAAAAACACAGGGATTCAAACATACCTGGTTACATTTAAAACAGGTATAGTATTATTACATATTTTCCGGTTGAACGTCTCACATGTTGTTGGTTTATTCTGATTGAAGACTTATACACAGCTTTAACTAGTGATGAAGATGAAGTTCTATGTCAGGGAGTGTCTGATACATATATCCAGCTAAGTTTGCAAATGGAAGGGCGTGTTTGCCAGCAGAGTTATCTCGTCAGCTAATGCTGGATTTCTAGATAGAGTAAACACAGCAAGTAGTCTAATTTTGCCTCAAGTAATTCCTTTAAAGTCATTGACATAAACACGATATAAAAATGCTGACAAAACAACTCCCGGCCGAATGCCGCTTTTTGTTGGAAAAGGTTCAGACTTTTATTCATTCATCCGGACAGTACTAGGAATATTTCAGTATGATTCCTCTATTACATGTTAAACCTGTCCTTGAGTGCATACTTTGCTGAGTTTTAGCAAATGTCTGTCATGATTCACAGTGTCAAAGGTCTTTTGAATATATGATAAAGCAGCAAAGACTCTTAATCCTAAAGTGGAAAATCTCCCTTCGTGTACATTGAAAAATGTTGTTATGCTTCTCAGTCCCTTATGAAGCCCCTGTTGTTATGCATTAGGGAAATAATATATTGTGGGTATTACACAATTCAGTCACTTTACCGAATAAAAACTTTGAAAATAATTTGTACAATACAGACAACAGTACATTTGTTCTAAAATTATCAGGGTCAAATTTAAATATTGGCGCAAATAACCCTACTTTCCAATCGAAAGGTGTGCAGCACTGGTATGTTACTTCGTTAAAAAGCATTGTGATTAATTTTGTATGATTTTCCCCCTCGTAATGTAAATTTTGATTACCATCAATTGGGCATTGATGGGTTGTCATAAGTCGGAGTTATTGTATGACATAGGCTATTTCTTGATAACTAAAGTCTGTTTGAAGGATAGGTTCATCAATAAAACACAGTTTGTTGATGATTTAAAATTACGTCTGAAGAAAGATCGTACAGTTTAGACAAATATCTAGGAAACAGACGAGAGATCTCATCTGGAACAGAGGCTAATTTGCTGTCATCTTTTAATTCAAAGCAAATTCGGAATATTTGCCGTTGCTACGTTACCTGTGGTAAAACTTCCAAAAGAGCCTAACGTCTAATTTAGCTGCTTCATCTAAATTTTTGAAGATAGCTTCTTCATGTGCCTGTTCTTTAATATTTCTATTTTTTTCTTCAGTTTTATGTTACAGTAAGGCTCATGAGCAAGCTCTCGCAGCCTTTGCTATCCACAATCGTCCAAAGTATTTAGATTCGTCGTGAGCTTTCTTATCATCGGGCGATCGATAAGTTTTTCTGTGAGGATTACACTTTTTCGGCGGTAAAACTTGAAATGCTACATATCGCATTGCAGAAATAACCTTATCATGAATTTTTTTTCATCTATTTGTTGGGTAGACAGAATGATCAATTCACAATCTGCGTATAATCTACTTCGAGTTGGCAAGCTACTAGCTTCACGTACCCATTTTTAGACCAGCATGGAGATTGAAATATACGACAACTAAGCAATTATGATCGCTGGACATAACTAACTACAATGTACAATGGGGAGGGAGTAGAACGTTATAACGTAAGCGTTTCTTCTGTAGAACATTAAGATGATCCCTAAAGTCCTATTACACAACGAATGACTTGCTTTATCTCCTCCTCTAAATTGCATTATACCGATGGGATTTCATTACTTGCATGAAAACTATCGCATTTTGTCGGCAGCAGTTATATACAGTCTTTTATTACCACAGAAATTAACGAGAAAACATACAAATACACTATTTTGAGGCCTGTCTGTTATTTCCGCTTCAGACTACGCGTGTCAATAGTACTCGTAGTCGAGCTGAACCGCCTCAGTCTACGCGGGACTATATTACTCGTAGACAAGCTCAACCGACTCAGTCTACGAGGACTATACTACTCGTATTCAAGCTCAACCGCCTCAGTCTACGCGGGACTATATTACTCTTAGTCAGACTCTACTATTAGATGGGAAAACCGATATGTACGTCTCAGCCTTGCCGTATTTAAAGATCACCGGCCATACTCCAACATTTTTCTTTTTATTCCTTATTTTAAAAATAAGCGCGTTGCATGGTCATGCCAAGTTAACAAGATCATGGCATTGTTGATAAGTACGTTTGAAAACATGTTTTCATCCCGTTATATCGGTTGAAAATAAGTTGAATGTGCGTTATGCATGAAAATTCGAATGCATTAGTGCCGATTAAATAGTATGTCGAGATGAAGTGCCCCGCCGTTATAATTTTATCATAGCAAATTATTTATTTATTTGTAAACTGTGAGAAACCATATCAACCAGTTCGTGACCGACGGTATACAATCACGTGAGCTTCTCACATCGTCGTCATACGGCATTGGGACTGTCTTAGATAATGTACTGTGTCTTTCAGCTTGTCCTCAAACTGTCATTCAAAATTGTTTTACTTTCTCTTCGGTTATTCCTAGCTGACATTTACGGATCAAGCGTAATTTCCTTCTAATGATGAAACTGCTCGCTTTTTTTTTTTTTTAAAAAATGCAATTCATCAAAGACGGTTCTGTGCTATTTGACTCGCTACCTAGAGCATAAACGAAGTCACGAGGCTGCCAGATCTCTGACATGTAATAATGACGGTACACAAATGGACATGTACATGTGTATTCAAGTGTTATGGATTTCTAGTGTAGATTCCATGGGTGATCACTAGCCATTGAAAACGAACATTCCTTTTTTTACAATGCCAACCTGTGCATTTTATGCGATATGCAAGTCTACGGTATCTTCCAGACAGTAAGTAATCATTGTATTTAAAACATGTAGTCAGCCTTTAGCCACAATCAATTTACCCTCTCCCCCAAAGTCAGCACCAGCACCATGAAAATTTGCTGGCTGATGAACACTAAAATATTCATTCTGTCATGTTCATTATTTTTTTAAATTTTATTTTTGTTAAATTCTTTTTATTATTATTTTTCATTCTTGAATATTCTTTCAGTGACTGTGAAAATTTGTGATAATCACGTTCGTCAAATAGCAAAACTCCTTAAAGTAAAAATTATTCTTAACCTTATCTTTAAATACACGTTTACTTGACCTCAATTGGTGTTCTCATAAACTATGTTGCATACACTTAAAACAAATTGTCGCAATTCGATACTAATGTAAACATGTAGTGAAAGAATTAAATGGCATTGAACTCAAAGAGCAAAGAAAGTATTTTAAACAAATCTTTGCACTTTCACTTTTCACCGTCTTCCAAGGACCCAGGGTCGGAGCCAAGTATGACACCCGTATATCAGATGGTTACCACAGAGGTAACATAACTACACGTTTGTGAATTTTCATCCAGCGGTTATGGAGTAGATGTGACAACGAACACATAAAAAAAAGCTTGAAGATAACAATGTAAATTGTTTTTTTTGTTTTTTTTCCTCAAAATCATCTGAGAATTGATGGATTGGCAAGGATACATTCTCGTACTTTCTCTGCTTTTATGCTAAATTCAAATTAAAGTAAATTTAAATCTCTACCAGTGACTTTCATAAATACATTTAGTGAAATAAAACAGTTACCGAAATACACAAAACACGGCTCACCGATTTAAAACAAAATATGTTGAACCAATTTCAGCTAATCTGTATGTAAGGCGAAGTGAGCAACATGATCCTGCACTTGTTTTATGGTGTCCGGCGTGCGACGTGCAAGAACACTTGAAGTTTTCAATTTCATTTATAAAACCGCTGTACCAATTATCACCAAGTCGATTTGCCAATAAATATGACCGTCATTACTTTGCGGCTTTTGAGAAACATATAACGACTCGGAGACCAGATTCGACGCCATAATACCAGACTTTTCGATTATGTGAATGGTGTCAATCCGCTGTCAAATTTAACTGCTATAACTGAAAGTTGAAAAGATAAATCTTTATATAGATTGTTGTTAGAATAACACGACACATTAAGAACATTTAAGTACGTTTAAATTAGATACTATATCAACCTATAACCAGTTAAATGTAAATTACTTTGTCAGTGTGTAATTAGTTACATATTAAGTACCAACTACACCAGCCGGAAATCAATTACATTTAAATTACTGACACTGTCAGCTGACAATCAGTAACATTTAAAGTACTTTCCTTGTCAGCCTGTAATCAATTACATTTAAATTACTTACTATGTCACCCTGTAATCACATACATTTAAATTACTATGTCAGACTATAATCAATTACATTTAAATTGCTTACTATGTCAGCCTGTAATCAATTACATTTAAAGTACTTACTATGTCAACTGAATGAGTCGTTTCAAGCCCGTATTCGTCTCTTGTTAAGTTTAGTGCCTAAAATTTGACAAAGAAAGTATGATAAAAATACATAGAGATAAGAAGAAATATCTAAAATTTGAGGATATAGTTAGAGGATTTTACCGAAACCCTGGCCTGAACTCTGTTTCATTTACACCACGTGAAAGATTATATTTGGTATGATGTTTCAAGAGACAACCCCCTCACCGAGGGCTCAGGGATGTATATAATAGCCTCGATGAACGCTCTTGCTTGCCGTAAGTTCGTAGAAGGCGACTAATGGCGACAACCTTTTCGACCAGGAATTAGTCCCGTTATAATGCTTACGCAGAGACGGTCTTTGGCTGTAAGAGTTATATATAATGATTACATGGCATTGAAGGTTTACGATTTTGGATGACGCCCCCGGTGCCTGAGTAGAGGTGTGTGTGTGTGTGTGTGTGTGTGTGTGTGTGTGTGTGTTGGATTTTAACGTAGAATTAACAGTTTTTCAGTCTTATTGCTATGATGTCTGCAGTGTGGCAGTTTATAGTAATGTCTAGCACTGGGGCATCATTCCGCAGACATGTAGCAACATGACCCAGCCAGTCACATCATCCTGACACCAGTCCGACCAGTCCTAATACTAATCTCTTAATGCTGAGCGCCAAGTGAGGCAGCTGCTTGTACCATTTTTAGAAGTCTTTGGTATGACTTGGCTGGGCATCGAACCCGCAACCTCCCAAATCTGAGGCGGACGCTCTAACCACTTACGCCACCGGAGTGGTGCCTGAGTAGAGGGGGTGGGAATTAAAGGGCACATCTAATTAAGCACTATCAGAAGTCATTTACTAGATGAAGTGCGCCTATATTGATATTTGCGCCACTTTACTCTCTGATAAGCTTTACATATCACTGGCATTCCACCACTGTCAGCGTGAGTTTGAGTCTCGGCTCAGCAAAGGTTGGTCGGTGGTTCATCTCGGTGTTTTGCAGGATTGCAAGGATGCTGAAAAATTGCGTTCAAGCCCAAAAATCAAATCAAATCTAGCTGGGCTGATGTAGCTAAAAATAAACACACAGAGGGTAGCTTTGGCTTTCCTGCGTTCTTTAGAAATCTAATCAGAACTGTGCTAATACAGGGTAGCAAGTTTTCTTGGCATGGACCGTATACATATAAGCTCTACTTTTGTATTCTTGGTCACCTGGTTGAGCGGCAGATACTTATCCACTGCTCGTTGGTTGGTTTTTAACGCACTGTAAACACATTATTGGCTACGTTATGCAATGGAAATGGCAGCTAACTGCCTTCCCAAGAATACACTGATACCACCGACATGGGCAGACCCGGGCGGGTATCAAACCGACAACCCTTGGTCCGATGCTAGACCGCGGCTTGGTGTATGTATGTATGTATGTATGTATGTATGTATGTATGTATGTATGTATGTATGTATGTATGTATTTTTCATTACACAAGTCAGTATATGTTGGAAATGTCAACTTGAAGATAATTCCAAATTAAAGAATTATTTTTTTTCCACCTTGTAAATCTACTGTCAAATGGCTCAGAGTAAATAAGTAATCATATTAATTAGAATTGTTACAAGATGTCTTCGGTTTGTTAAACTTCTATACACATGGAAAACATTCCGTGAAATTCAAAAGTTATTATTAATGATGTAATAATGTAAAAATTGTTTTTAAATGTAAACTATTTTTTTATGACTTGTTAAACATTATTCAAAAATAGCCCCATTTTTAGTTCAGTGCACAATTGCAATGCATTTAACCGCTCCGGTGGCCTAGTGGTTGGAGCATCCGCCTCGGATGCGGGAGGTCGTGGGTTCGATCCCCGGCTGAGTCATACCAAAGATTTATAAAAATGGTACTAACAGCTGCTTCGCTTGGCGCTCAGCATTAAGATGTAAGTGTTAGGACTGGTCGGCCTGGTGTCAGGATAATGTGACTGGGTGGGACATCATACTACATGTCTGCGGCATCACTATAAACTGCCACACTGCAGTCATTGTAGCGATATGACTGAAAAATTGTTAAAGCTACGTTAAAAATCCAAATCACACACACACAGACACACACAATGCATTTATTCGTGAACATAAGCAGCACAATCGTATAATGAATGACGACCATGTTTTTGGAAAACAAGTAACTTACATTGAGTAGAAATTCAGTCTTCGTTTTCGTGTAATCATTTAAAATGTCAATAGTTATACATCATGGAACACACATGTAGTAAACGGACATGAACGCTTGGAGAAAATACGAGGCAATTGCACCGTTGAGATTTGATCCAATCTTATGCTTAATCGCTTTCCTCGGAGAGAATTCGTTATTCGTTATTCCTGCATTCTGCTTTTCTTCCATCTGATTCCTACTTTAGTAGATGTACCAGTTGCATGCTTACCTTTATTTCCTTTTATGTGTGTGGTCTAATGTGTCATTTAGTGGAAATAGGGTTGTATATGCTCCGTTAAGAAGAAGGCATCACAATGACGGCTACACACATATTTTAGTGCTACCTGATTTTAAAAACAAATAAAAATAAAAAAAAAATAAAAAATTGTTTTTACAATGTAATACTTTCATTTTTCAAATAATGCCCAAAGTGCATACATGTTTTTGACGACAAGAGAAAGACATTTGCCTCTTTAATGATGTAATCTGTTTCTGAGTAAATGTTGGCGCGAATTTATGTTATGCGAGTTCATTTGTATGTGAATATTTTCGATGAGACGAATGGGTACCAGGACAACTTTCTCCTATTATACAACTGTAGGTCGAATGATGAGCAAATGCTGTAAAATACATTTATTCGATTTGATAAGGCAAATTTTCTTAAGTCCATAATATTTGCCGTAGTATTATTTTCGCTTAGGTGCATGAATTATTTATCCTTATTCGATTCTTATCTAGGTTGCTCACGTTACTACTAACGTAGTCCAATATATTTCCTCTTGATCTCTACCAGTCAATATATCGTCTGTGCATCTATCTATCTACCTATCTATCTATCTATCTATCTATCTATCTATCTATCTACCTACCTACCTACCTACCTACCTACCTACCTACCTACCTACCCACCCATCCCTCTTTCCATCGATCTATCAGACAGAAAAAAGGACATTCTTTTGTACTATACGGGCCATGAACATTGGTCTGCTATACAGGACTTTGAAAAGCAGCATGTGGAAGGTTGCAAATGGGAGTGTAATATGAGCACAATGCATTCCAGGTTTGATATAACCTTTGATTAAATGTTTTTATCACGCTTCCCACCCACTAATTGTTCCCCGTGTTTTCATAAGTGATGTGCACGTCAAAAAGCGATAACTGAGCTTAAAAGCTCAGCGTTTAATGTTTGTTCGAGGATATCATATTGTGAAATTGTGATACCTTATCTGTGATAATGCAGTACGGTGTAAAGTTGTTTTTCGTTTAAAAACCATTGACAAATTACACATTTGTTCCATTAAGTCTCAGTAAATGTTACTGTTTGTTGATCAGAAGCGAGTTTGCTAAATATGGAGCAAGATTTAATTCGATGACAGTTTAAATGAAATGCTTGTTGTTATCAGATTTCGTGAATGCATTAAATAAAGATGCGTTAGACACTAAATTGCCTCTCGTTCTTAGGTTGTATCATATATGCCAATCTGACTGTGTATCGAATGTTTCTCTCAGGCTTGCCAGATAGCTTGATTTGTCAGCTATTGCAGAAATGTCATTCCTTTCTGCGGTCTTGTGGCGGAAATAAGTGTATAAAATTATAGGGTAACATGGACATAGACAATCAAAATTGTAATTTGCCACCAACAAATTACAGTGCTGTATCACATCCAGAAATAGAATATTGCTAAATCCAATTGTATTTTGGTAACCAGGGTCGATATGATACATGCCTAATAGAATATTGCGAAGTCTAATTGTAATTCGGTGACCAGGGTCAATTTGATACGTGCATAATTATATCGGCAGTTTATGAAGATATTGTTATATTCATCTAAACGTCTTGGGCAAATTATGTGTATATATAAAATTTATTATTATTATACTTATTGTTATTATTATTATTATTATTATTATTATTAATTTATTTATTTTATTTCACGTGGTTTTTCATTGTTCAGCAAGTAACATTAACTGTTATTATCTATTTTTTTTTTTATACTATAGAGCCGATCTGAACCGAATAAAGCGTTCATTATTGAAAAGGATCTAGGGCCACACACAGGTGGCATGTGAGAATAACGTAACTGCTACAATATTATAAGGCAACGTCACTAACCTATGGAGATACAAATCACATGGCTTGTCATAACCTATGGAGATACAAATCACATCGCTTGTCATAACCTATGGAGATACAAATCACATCGCTTGTCAACATTTACAATCGGAGCAAGAATAAACATTCGGAAGTAATGAGATCCTTTCGGTACAGAAATATAACATTTTTTATGGAAGAATACAATGAAGTGTACAGAAGTTGTAAAAAAGAAAATAGTATATCATTATGAAGTATGAAATATTTTGCTTCCACATACGGCACAAAGTTTATAATATTGTATTAATTATTATTGCAACAAAATTGGCAAGAGTTTTGGAGAATTATGCAATTCCTGGCACAAAAATGGTCTGTATCTTTCCAAAAGAGCATGCATGGGAAACTTCCTCGAGGGCCGGATAAGTGATTTTTTAAAGCCACACCTTATAATGTAAATACACACATAAAACCATGTCACGAGCTGGATCAGGCCCGTGGACTGTAGTTTGCCCACCCCTGCAATAGAGGGCTTGCGGTAATAAAACATTCTTAGAAGCATGCCTCTTTTTGCATGAAATTCTGGAAAAATGAGTAAATAATAATATTCGTCCATTTTGGCATTTATATGGCAAGGATTCCATCTTTCCTCAAACGGCTTTTCATCGGTGTGTCTGTAATTGGAAGTCTTAAACTGTATCAATGATAACGGTAAATAATGAGTCCTAGGTAAGAGTCATAGGCCTCAAAGTTGTTTTCGTTATTCAGGTCACCATTTAAACATCATCATTTCTTTCGGATTATTAATATATTCATAATATCAGAGGTTTTGGCTCCCACCAGGACCGCTCCGGTGGCCAATGTTGTTAGAGCGTCCACATCGGATGTGGGCGGACGGAGGTTCGAACCCCGGCCGAGTCATGCCAAAAACCTATAAAAATAGTACTAGCAGCAGCCTCGCTAGTCCGAGTTTCCTCTGACGCTTGCCACTCTAGTTTTGATATTTGGACATTGATCTTGTGGTGTAGGGTCAGAGTCCACTGCCTATCGAAAAGTTGGAATTCGCCGACACCATTTGGTTTCGGCATAGGGTAGCCGCTTACTAGCCGGTATAGCAAACTTGAGCAACCTTTCATCGAAATATACCTGCATGAAATCGATAGGAATATGATTTATTTTCTCAAAAATCGCGAGCATAGCATTCGTCATGTCTTTAATCCGCTGACAGACGTGACGAAAGTACATCGTTGCTGAAATTTGACCTGGATCTCGCTATTTGCATTCCGAGTCACATGTCTATACAAAATCTCGCAACATACATGTCAATGACATCAGAGGTTATATAGTCAAGTGAAATGAACAATAAACTATTCCTAGTGTTGCTGTAGGAAAACAAATCGAACATATAAATGAAAGTCATGTAATCTTTATAGAAAATTGAAAAAACACAAACTTCTCAAAATATTTATTCTGAAAACAACGACCGGAAGTCTGTAAATGTTCCAGCAACTTTAAGAAAACCAGATGCACTATGCAGAGAGCACGTGTCAATGCGATAGTCACTTGATACCAACAAAAACATCGCTGACATGTGCTCGGTACTTGTTGAAAAATGGTTTTCTCCACCCTGCTGCGATACCGACAGGTTTCTGGTAGTTGTTCTCAGAATAAATATGTTGAGAATTAAGTGTGCACTATATTTACAAACATTAAGTGACTTCTATACAATATTTCCAAATTCTATATACAACAATTTGGGAAATGTGTTTATTGTCGATATCACGTGACTATATGACCTCTGATGTCACTGACATGTAGGTTGCGAGACTTGTATAGTCATGTGACTCGGAATGCAAATAGCGAGATCCAGGTCAAATTTCAGCAACGATGTACTTTCGTCTCGTTCGTCAGCGGATTAAAGATATGACGAATGCTATGCTCGCGATTTTTGAGAAAATAAATCATATTCCTATCGATTTCATGCAGCAGCAGGGAGGGTGAATAGACCAAGGCGGCGCGCAAAAATAAAGGTGCCTACAAAAAAATTTAAAAAATAAGGTCGATAAAGTCAAACTGAAGTTTATTTTTCAAACATTAGTCTGAATCGTTTACACGCATGTGGTCGCACCCTCCCTACTGCTGTCAATTTAAAAAGACTGTTTATAATTATATCAATAATGATCGGTGAAGCTCATTCAGCAAGATTAGTTCGAGAGCGACTAGAAGCGATACAGAAATATCTTCTGCTTCATAATAGTGTTAAACAAAATTACAAGAGCGTCAACAAACACAAGAAGAATTTACAGAATCCGCAGAACAATTATTTAAACCTATCACGAAAACTACTGAAGGTATTCTTCCTGTGTTAAAAAAAACGGCGAAACAAACTGAAAAAATAGCGGAGCGAACTAAAAAGACAAAAAAAATTCTACGAGAACTTCCCGCTGAAATAACTGCCGCTCAGCAAGTTTTAGCACCCGAAGAAACTGTCCAAGAATTAGAAGAAGTCCAAGCTGGGTTTAAATTATCTGATAAATTTAATGAGGTTTTCATTGACAGCATCGCAAAGTTTAATATAGATAAATTAGCTGAAACTACTTTTTTATCTTATGATGAACGAAAAAAATTTCTAAAACCCGAGTATGCTAATGATATTATAGGTCGCGAGAAATCGTACAAATGGATTTTTCGTTTACGTTTTAATGTTGATCAAGCTCGAATTAACGACCGGAGATATGTTGCTTACGATACAGCTATTAAAAAAATATGACGTTGGCTTTTCAGGAACTACAACAACAACAACAACAACCACAACCAGAAAGATCAGTAAATGAATATTTTAAACCCAAGAGTATTGACGATATCCAAAAACCATCCCGGACAATACTTATTGCATCAAATTACGATGAACGAGATAAATATTTAAGACCCGAGTACGTTAAAGAATTTAAATTTGATGATTGGATGGTTGCTATATATCTCGTTTCTAGAGATATCGAAGAAGTAAAAGACTTTGGTGATTTTGATGAGTTTAAAGAAAATGTAATGAAACAAATAAAATCCCTTAAGAAGAAAAAACCTAGCGAACCAACTTCATCTGGCGAATGAGATCCACAAGAAACTTCACCCCAAGGTTTCTTTGGTCATCTTTCATCTTTTGTTAAAGGCAAAACGAGAAGTGGTCTTGTTACTTGTCCTAACAACGTCCTTGCCGACGTACATAGATTAGAAATTTTAATCGGTGGAAAACGAGCCGTTAATAATTCTCCAGAAATTATCAACGAAATCTCATCAATTTGTCAACGATTATTTACCGGTGGCATCATGGATATTAACGTGTATCAGTCCCTCATCGACGAAATCATCAATGATTATCATAGTGACTAAGTCACTGATTAAACAGTTAGATATTATTATTATAATAGATGATCATACATGTTGCTCAGTGTGGACCAACTATGGTCAGGGTGGTAAATTCAAGATTACCTGTATACAGGACATTTTACGGAGATGGATTCGGTGATGTCGTTCAGGGTTTATTTAGAAGGATAGCCCCAAAAGCAATACCGATTGCAAAACAACTATCAATGAAAGCTATTGACGTTATTCGTGAAAAAGGTATTAGTGCTGCTGGTGACGTTGCTAGTAAAACATTTTCTGCCATCAAAGATAGACTAGCACGATTAATACGACGAAAACCTCAGCCAGTAAAATTACCCATCACTGAAGTGATGCCTGCAAGTGTTAGTAAAATAATAAATCAAGCCGCAAATAAAAAACTAGCAGAGTTAGCCGAAGAGAGGAAAAAAAACGTAGTACCAAATCTGATAGCGGGAAGTGGTCTTCGTATTAAACGATGACCAATAATATAACATGTTCAAACGTGTACCTGATCCCGCATTTGACATGGATGCGCCAGTTCTCAAGGATGAATCTGTGCGTGATTATTAATATTATTCTTACGACGCACGATTACCAATTCAACGCGGACGAATTGAATTACAAGTTCAAGATACAAGTAGATATTTCTTGCCCGCGGAAGCATTTATTGAAGTAGAAGGTGAAATTGTAAAAACGGATAATACAGAGTATGGCGATGGTGCCAGTGTTGGTTTTGTTAATAATGGTATCATGGCGTTGTTCGTCAGCGCCACATACATGATCGACGGAAGAAATATTGAATCAATTCAAAAAGATGTTGATGTTGCCACGACGATACTTAGCCTTGCAAGATACGGCGACGATTATACAAGATCAGCTGGTCCATCAATGATGTTTGCCAAGGACACTTCTAATCATCCTGAACACAGACAATATAATTTGGTACAAACACCTCAAAATACTGCATCTGATCCACAACCAGCTGGAATGATAGCCCGACCCGCCGCTGCATTTTCGATATTGCAAAGTGTCAAAGTTTTAACTTGGGATATGCAACACGTCGAGCAATGTTGGAGGAGAGAGACCGCCGAAGATTTTGTTGCGCGATTCCATTATCACATATTTTTGGATTCTGCAGACATGTCAGAAAAGTTATTTTCGGAGCGAAACATACAGTTTTACTTGTACGAAAAGCAACCGACGATGATGCAATATCGCGACCCGCCGGTGATGTCGGTATAGTAAATCTAACAAAACTTTCATTGTGGATGCCAGTAATGACTTCAGCGATATCTGAAGATCGGTTACTCGCTTTCATGAGCAGCGGCGGTAAGTCTACGTTGTCATGGTTAACAACAACCACAGATGCTGTTCAAAGTACAATTAATGGTTTATTTACGTGGCAGATAGCATCACAACAAGGTATCTTTGCGCCGCGACATATATTCGTTGCGCTTCAAAATACTGCACGATTAAATGATCAAACGCGTAGCGCTATGATATTTGACAAACTCGGTGTTTCCGAAGTTTCATTGAGAATAAACGGACATCAAGAACCATCGGAGGACATTTTGTTGAATTTGGAGCTAAATCATGTAGCGCGTGCATATCATCGTCTGATGTCGTTTATGGGACGTGATCAAAATATTGATACTGGTTTACAAATATCACATCGCTGTACCCGATTTATTACTTTTCGCTGGAACATTTGGATTTGTTTAGACAGTCCGTTGTTGACATACATTTTCGAGCTCATGTTAACACTGGAGGTGTTAATTACAAAGCAATCGCCGTTATACTCAGCGACAAAACAATGCTACTTGAACGTGTTGGTGGTCGCATGAGAGTCGTTGATGCTCCCGTAGAAAATATGCAAGTGTCAATTTAGAAGTCAGAAATATATCATAAATGTCATATCATCATGTTAGTGTCAGTCTGACCCCGGGTCAGATTAAACGATTGCAATCACCGTTAGCATCACGATGCGGAACAAAAATATCATTAAAACAAGAACAAATGAGCGGTGCAAATAAATTATCGCTAACCGAACGTCAGTTTAAGAGATTCAACGAAGCTAAACACACCAATAAAGGAGTACGATTAAATCTTTCCGTGGGTGCAATCAAGGATACTATTAAAACCGGAGGAATATTTCCGCTTCTCGCAGCTATTTCAGCATTAATAGCCGCAGCCGCCCCAGCTGTTGCAAAAGCTGCTGCGTTAGGTGCAGTTGGGACAGCTGCTGGAATGGCATTAAAGAAAGCAACAGGAAAAGGATTTAAAAAAAGGAAACGAAGAGGTCACGGTCTGAGACTTCCAGGATCTCGATACGGAAAAAGATTAAGAATTCCAAGGACTCGCTGATTTTCCCGATGTTTAACTTTGATTTATTCGATGCTGCTGCGCGATTAAATATAAAGAATTTCAGAGGTGTTTTTATGCGTGATCAATTACCGAAAAATCCAAATCTGAAAGAAACAGGTGTTATTAATCTGGATAAAAGCTCTGGTTCTGGCACTCACTGGGTTGCGTACGCGATTGATCCACGTGGAATTATTTATTTCGATTCGTACAGACTGGCACCACCAAAAGAATTTTTAAAATACGTCGGCAGAGTGCAAAGCACTCCGGTGCAAAGTACTGCACTTCAAAATATTCCAATCTGGTATTCAACGCTACCAACACAAACATTAACGGATCCAACAATATGTGGCCGTGAAGCACTAGCAGTACTTAATGCTGTATCAAGATCAAGGAAACCACCTCATAAAGCTGTACATGAATATACATTAAATAATCGCTAATCATATAATGGTTGCTATTTATGGAAGATCAGCTAAAACCAGACCTCAACAAGCACCAGGTGAAGACTTACTTAAGCGAGTAACAAAACAGATCAACGACGAATTATCTGACATGCTCAATCTTGCCAATGTTGATCCAAAGATTGCCATTACCGTCCACGAGCCAAAGTTGTCTTCGACCATCGACATATTGTCGCCGGATTACGCCGTGGATATATATCAAAGTTCGATCAGGTCAGTGTTAGGATGGACAGATATTAAACCAACATATGAAGGTCCACCACAACCATTACTAGATGTGTTTTTGACAACAGAGCAAAAATTTATGAAGATACCCGAATACAGAAAAAAAATATCCATGGGACGTTGATGAATATTTTATCGTTGACGAGCAAAAAATATTTTTATTGCCAGATGTTTATCGGGTAGAAATTAAAAGCAGAGGTTTACTTACTATTCTTGAAGTTAATGAGTTATTTGAACCAGCCAAAGATGAATTTAATAGAATACATGAACACGTAAAAAATTTAATTATTGATTTAACAAAAAATTACAACGACGACGTAAAAAAAAATATCATTGATTCAATTAAGCATCTAAACGCATTAATATCTGACTATACACATATGATACATGTGTTAGACGAAGAAGCTAAATTTGCTGAAGAAGTATTTATTAAAAATTATGGTAGTGATAATTTGATTTCACGTTACGATAAAAAAATAAGATTAAAAGAAATTCAAAATAATACCCCATAAATTGAATTTAACATCGCAGATATGTTTTCCGCGATCCTTGAGTCGTGGAGAAAAATAACCCCACCAGCAAGTATTCTCAAATTTGATAACGATCCATACGGTGGCGGCCGTCACATTTCACCTAACATCATCGCAATCACATCAACGATCGCGGTGAATTTAGTATGTGATGTTATCGACGGCAGTTATCAAGTTGACACTGAAAAATCCAACCAGTCCCAACAAGGATACATTCTGTATTCATTCACACCTCAAGTCCCACCAGGTTCTTTGATTGTATCAGAATCTAAAATGTCATAGTCGTCTTTTATCACGGATACATTTTAAACTTACTGACCAGTCTGGCCACTTGCTCGATCTTAGGTCAGAGTCGTTAAATATAAATCTGTATGTAAGATCGTAATGAATTCGTCATCAACGTCATCGTAGTTACGGAAAACACCAAGCAAAAAAAAAATATCAAGGATAAAATACTTTTTTTTACCCCCGTGATTTTGTCAGGATCAGAAATGAATTATTCTGGTACAACACTATTAGTTTCGTTGTCACTATAGTCACACTCGTCTTTATCTTTAGCCAGTAACTCTTCCGTTATCGATATAATATCTCTCAGCTGTTTTATACGAGCATGTACGAGTCTTTTCGTTTCGTATTCGTGAGATAATTCTGACCTAACCTTTTCGATGGCCCATGAAAGAGGAACAAATAATTTCACTTGCGTATCCGTGATTGCTGCCAGCGATCGTAACATCGCCTGTTGGATTAACTTTATGAATCTATAATCGGAGGGCAACGTATACATATTTTCTGATTTTTTTAATTGTAATGATTCAAAATCACTCATTATTTTTTCAGGATCAAGCTCATCAGATATTTTTATACTGCTGTGTTGTAATTGCTTAATAGCAGCAATAATTGATGTGATGTTTTCGTGGTTCATTACTTTTTATATTATAAATTATTTGTTTAAATAAAAATAAAATATTTCAGAATAAATATTTTTGAATAAAAATAAAATATTTTAGAATATCTGACTGAATTCAACGATTTTGATGGGTATATTACCCGTCAACGCTAGAAAATCTGATCAAAGTCACAATGTTATTGGATATATTACCCGTCAAATTTAGAAAATCTGACCGAATTCGCAATATTGTTGGGTATAATACCCGTCAACGCTAGAAAATCTGACTGAATTCGCAATATTGTTAGGTAATATACCCATCAAATTTAGAAAATCTGACTTCGCAATATTGTTAGGTAATATACCCATCAAATTTAGAAAATCTGACTGAATTTCATAAAAAAATAAAATTTTATTATAATAAAAGTATTTCTGAATCAGATAAATATGAAAGTATTTCTGAATCAGATAAATATAAAAATATATTCTGAATAAAAATAAAAGTAAAAATATATTCTGAATCAGATAAAAGTAAAAAATATATTTTTGAACAAAAATAAACAGCAGCTATGATGTTCAGTCTAGGTAAATCTGAATAAATATATTTCTGGCAATTTCAGAAGACAAGAATAAATTTATAATCCACGGATTATTCTTTGTGTATTCTCGCTCTGAATTTTTCTTGCAATCGTCGGCGCGCACGTTCATTACGTGAAACAGGCATGACGGAACATGATTGATGTGAGAATCCTTTTCCTGCGTAAATTCTATCAAGAATTCTTGATAAGTAATATCATCTCTTTCAGTAATTTTGACTTTAGTCCACGGAGGTAATTTATCAGCAATACTGATTTTATCAACATCATAAATAATAAGATTTGTGTTCATTATTATTAATTGTATGCTTTTAATTAATTATTAGCGTATCTAAATTTGATTCTCTGATTGAATTTCTTTGAGAACGCTGATTTAATTATTTCTTCTGCAACAAAACGTACTGAAGGCATGACAATATCAAAATACTTAACAGCCGAAGTCATTGATGGGAAGATTATTTCTTCACCTGTTTCTGTATTTGTGGATATGACTGATCTTGGATATTTATTACCATGACCGGTTCTTCCGAATTTTAAATTCTGACTTTGTGTAACAACACGTAAATTTTCTAAAGAATTATCTCTCGGATCTGAATTGATATGATCGATTACAAATCCTTCTTTGATCGGGCCATAAAGACACTCAAATACAAATCTATGTGAGAGATAGCTTTTATCTTTTCTAACACGAAATATGTTGTACCCAGTATTAGTAACAAAACCAACTGGTTTTTTAATCTGCAATTTCTGATGACACCATCACGAGATGCTTCATAATTTTTAATGATGGGGTGTATCCTAATTCATTCTGCTCCATTTGTATATATAATGTCATTCTTCTAAATGATTATTCTTAAATCTAACCAAATAAACATTTATGGTTTTAAACGGAGATGCCGATGGTCCATATTTTTCATCGGAATACCGCTTTATCTCTCTGTATTTTTTACCGCCACATTGCACGCATAATTGAGTTCTTCCTCTGACTCCAACACCGCATCGAACGCAAGGTTTTGGTCCTGTTCCTCCTCGTCGAAAACTTTGCATATGATATCCGGAGAATTCTTTTACGCATGGTTTATTACAGCGAGATGAAAACCCAATCATTATCCAGTTGCATTTGTTATTTGTTTGTATCATTATATTATGAATGAAAATCTAATTAAATAAATCCTGTCTTAATTATTATATGGAGGAATTTAAGAGATTGTCTGTAACTGAACCTTCCGCCGTCTCGGCGGGAGCAAGATTTGATCTTGACAAATTACCAAAATCCAAATCAAAATACTCAATGCAAGACCTAGCTTTGATGAATGATGATATAACCGATCGTATTCGTGAAGCTAAAAAGAATTTTGAAATGATGGTGCTACTCATACTTGGTCGTCATTCAAAATCAGAGATACCGTCGACACTAAGATGAATGACGAACGAGGAAGAAGTATTATTAATTACCTCGATGATCAGCGATATATTATTCTGATCAAATTTATTGTGCAGACGGATGATGATATTTGGATTATCCGTGATAAACGTAAACCTATCAGAGTAACACAATCAGGACAAACTGTTATATTGGATAAAAAATCCAAGCCAGGTGTATTAACCGGTATTGATAAACCGTATTATGAACAAGCATATCCTGTAACCGCAGTTGTTTATGCGATATATCCGTTAAATGATAAACCCAGCATTGAAGATCTTAAACCGATGAAATTATCACGGTTAAATTGTGTAGCTGAGCGAGTTGTGGAACATTTCAAAAAAGTAATACGTGGGAATGGCTTAACAGATATAAGACGTAAAAAAATAAACTCATGGGCAGAAACAGTTAAGAATACCGGGGCATCTATCAAGGACGTCGCTGAACTAGAAAAAAAATTAAAATTTCCAATAACAGTAAAAACACTAACCGGAGAGATTTTATATGAGTCAAAATACACATCAAGAGGAGCTCCAATATCAATCATTGATCATAACGCACATGCATGGACTGATGCTGTAACAATATTTCCACGAGATAGAATAGTCAGATTTTATGACGATTATATATTCGATGCTATCAGCGATATCAATAAGAATGATCCTGTATCTGTTTGGTTATTTCAGAGTTCAGGATCCGTGAATTACGATCAATTTGTAAAACCTAATGGAGAGATTTACCGTAGAGAATCTCTCCATGAAGAAATGAAGAATCTTGCACTGAAATAACATTCTGATGATGTTGAAGCTGAACGATTATTGAATAATTGTTTTACAGTTCCATCAGTTGCTGCCCACGCCGCTCAGAAGAAAACTTCATGGTCGCAGACACGATCAGAATTCCTTGAAGATATTCAGTATAGTTGTGTCGAATATGGACATGGTGGATTATGGAATACCAAATACGATCATCGTAAAGTTATATCGGTTGATATGGTTGCGTGTTATCCTGGGAGTTTTCTTGGATACGGAGACTGTTCTGAATACTTCAAAAGATTTGGACATCCGACACATGAAATGACAAGAGTTGCGATAAATGGACCATTACCTGATTTTGATTTAATTTAATTCGCTTGTGTAAATTCATTTAAGTTTTGTAATAATCTTCATCCGATCGTTTATGCGTGGTTTGGTAGACATTTCTCAGAAAAATATTGGGTTCCAATAGTGCTATTACGATACATGCTTGATACTGAAATCTTAATGTCGTTGAGTGTAAGTGAAGCTTATATATCATATCATCCGCAGAAACAAGTTTGGTTACCACAACAAAAGAAACATTCAGATCCAGATGAAGACTGGGATAAAATTGATTATGAAAATAAAGTTGCAAAAGATCGCGGTAGAAAAAATAATTGGTAAATTTACTCAAGGTGATTCATATGATCATAAACGACATTGTACAAGATTAATCATGGATGATGCTGAGTTGGATTTTATAATTACTGATACAACGAACAAAGGAACATTTATAAGCAGAAGTAATGCTTATTCATCAGACGGAATTAAATTAGGTACAGTCGTGAGTTATATCGATGGTGAGTCACCGCAATTTACTCATTTAAGATCTTCTGTGCTCGCTTATGTTTCTATAAATTTATTATCGATGATAAATAGATTCCCTTGTTACGCTGTCAGAGTTGCTACGGATTCATTTTATATAAATAGCGCGTACGTGGATTTGGTAAAACCGTTACTCGGTAAGGGTGAGTGGGGATCATGGAGAGCAGCAGGCAGGGTGAACCCTACAACTTTGTACAGACCTTATTTTACAAAAATAAAGGTTCCTACAGGGGCTGAAAAAAAGGTCAATAACACTAAACCGAACCTCCTAACTTTTATTATTACCATATAGTTTGAAAAACGAATAATAAATCGTTTGGTTTAGCTCATTTTTGTTATTTTATTTTTAACGTTTTGTTTTTTATGTTATAATGCGTTTAGTTTACTCGCCGGGTCACTTAATTTTTGTCGGTCACCCTGCCTACTGCTGTAAATTAAATAGTCAGTATAAATATTATTAATATGGTTGTCATCGGAGAACCTCATTCAGCTAGATTAGCACGAGAGCGACTAGAAGCAATTAGAAAATATTTACCTGTTCGTGATGCTGTCAAACGACAATTACAACAACGACAAGAATCTCATGTTGAATTTGAAGAGGATACAAAACAATTATTTAAACCTATTACAGAGACAACTAAACCTCTTCTTCCTGCTTTAGAGAAAACCGCTGAGGCAACTGGAAAAATAGCAGAGAGAACAAAACAGACGAAAAGAATTTTACGTGGACTTCCAGCTGATATAGCTGCTGTTCAACCAATACCTGTAGTTGCTGAAGCATCAGCCCCTAAACAAAAAATTCTTTCAACGAGCAATGCTGAGCTACTTGATAAATTTACTGAGAAATTCACTGAGACAATTAATATCATTAAAAACTTTGACGATTTAGCTAATTTTGCTGCTACGAGTTTTGTTCAAAGAAATAAATTCTTAAAGCCTGATCATCAAAATATCATTAAATCCCGTCAACAATGGCAAAGAGTACTATACCGCATACGTGCTGACGTTGAGCAAATTAAATCAGATGATATAATATACAGAGATTATAATAGGAATTTTAATTATTACGTTAATTTAATGAAGGAAGAAGCAAGACGAGAAAGAGAAGAAAAAAGAATAGCAAAAGAGGAAGAAGCAAGACAAGAAAGAGAAGAAAAAAGAATAGCAAAAGAACAGAAAGAACGAGAAAGAGAAGAAAAAAGAATAGCAAAAGAACAGAAAGAACGAGAAAGAGAAGAAAAAAGAATAGCAAAAGAACAGAAAGAACGAGAAAGAGAAGAAGCAAGACAACAGAAAGAACGAGAAAAAGAAGAAGCAAGACAACAGGAAGAACGAGAAAAAGAAGAAGCAATACAAGAAAAAGAAGAAAGAAGAATAGCAAAAGAGAAAGAAGAAGTAGCAGCATCAAAACGAAAACATACAAAAAGAACACAAGCTGCTCCTCCTTCTGAAACATTGGAATCACAACCACCATTATTATCATCACCTCCTCCTCCACCACAACAACTTGGAGTATTAGGATTACCAATATCACCACGTGAACAGTATCTAACTAGGAAGGAGGAAATTGACAAATTAATTGAAAATGTTAACGTATATAAAAAAGCACTAGAATCACATTTAGATAGTGGCGAAAATATCAAAGACTTGAGTCGTTTTGTTATTCCAATAAAAGAATTTAAAAAAGATTAAAGAAATTAGGAGTATCAGACTCTGAAATTGATAAAATTATTCCAAACTCTTATTTCTTATTTACTGGAGAAGGTCTCTCTACCGGAGGTAATTTTACTCTATGTCCTAATAACGTTATCTCTGACGTTGATCGATTAGAAATCCTCGTCGGAGGAAAACGAGCTGGTAATAATTCTCCAGAAATAATTAATGAAGCAGCTGATATTTGCAGACGGTTATTTACTGGCGGTATCATGGACGTTGATGTTTATCAGTCTCTTATTAATGAAATTGCCGATGACTACTATAGTGACTAAGTACGTAATTAAATACAATTACTATAATAAAATGATCGTACATAATACTCAACGTGGACCAACTATGGTCAGGGTAATAAACTCACGATTACCAGTATACAAAACAACCTATGGAGACGGACTAGGTGATGTTGTTCAGGGTCTATTTAGAAGGATAGCCCCAAAAGCAATACCGATCGCAAAGCAACTGGGAATGAAAGCTATTGATGTTGTTCGTGAAAAAGGTATTGGTGCTATGGGTAATCTCGCTGGTAAAGCATTTTCAGTGATCAAAGATAGACTAACACGATTAATACGACGAAAACCTCAACCAGTAAAATTACCTAGTACTGAAGTAATGCCTGCAAATGTCAGTAAAATAATAAATCAAGTTGCTAATCAAAAACTAGCAGAGTTGGCTGATGTACCAATGTCAGAAAAAGAAAAAAATATAACCGCTAGTCTGATAGCAGGAAGTGGTCTCACTTCCCGAAGTGGTCTTCGTTTTAGACGATAATAATTATAATAAATATGTTTAAGCGAATATCTGATCCAGCATTTGACATGGACGCACCAGTACTTAAAGATGAGTCTGTGCGTGATTATCAATATTATTCTTATGATGCTCGAATTCCAGATCAACGTGGACGAATTGAACTACAAGTTCAGGATACAAGTAGGTATTTCTTACCCGCTGAGGCTTTTATTGAAGTAGAAGGTGAAATTTTAAATATCGCTAATCCTGCAGCACCAGTAGCATATGGAGACGATGTTAGTGTTGGTTTTGTTAATAATGGTATTATGGCGTTATTTGATAGTGCTACGTACATGATTGACGGAAAAAATATTGAATCAATTCAAAAGGACGTTGATGTTGCTACAACGATATTAGGTCTTGCAAGATACAGCGACGATTATTCAAGATCAACTGGTCCATCAATGATGTTTGTCAAGGATACTTCTAACTACCCTGATAACAGACAATATAATTTAGTACAAACACCGCGTGCTACTGCATCCGATCCACAACCAGCGGGAATGATAGCACGGCCTGCTGCTGATTTTTCGTTATTGCAAAGTGTTAATTCAGAATTTAACTTAGGATTTACAGCACGTCGAGCAATGTTGCGTGGTGGAAGAAGAGCATTTTCATGTGCCATTCCACTATCACATATCTTTGGATTCTGTAGAAATGTCAGAAAAGTCATTTTTGGAGCCAAACATACGGTTGTACTTGTACGAAAAGCAACTGACAATGATGCATTATGGCGACCTATTGGTGATGCTGGTAGAGTAATTCTGACAAAACTTTCATTGTGGATGCAAGTGATGACTCCAACAGTATCTGAAGAAGATCGGTTACTTGCTTTTATGAGTCAAGGTGGTAAATCAGCGTTGTCATGGTTAACAATGACCACAGATGCTATCCAGAGTAATATTAATGGTTTATTTACATGGCAAATAGCTTCTCAGCAAGGTGTTTCTGCGCCACGACATATATTTATTGCGCTTCAAGATGCTGCACGGGTGGATAATCAACTACGTAGTATTATGATATTTGACAATCTTGGTGTTTCTGAAGTTTCTTTAAGAATAAATGGACATCAAGAACCATCCGAGGATATATTACTGAATTTCGATCAAAAAAAATGTAGCACGTGTATATCATCGATTAATGACGTTCATGGGCCGTGATCAAAATATTGATACTGGTTTACAAATATCACAATTGGATTTTACAACATTATATCCGATTTATTACTTTTCGCTCGAACATTTAGATTTAACCAGACAGTCAGTAGTTGATATACATTTTCGAGCTCGTGTTAGCAGAAATATTGTAGATATTCCTAATTACAGAGCAATTGCTGTTATACTCAGCGATAAATCAATGTTACTTGAAGGTGTTGGTGGACGAATGCGAGTAGTTGATGCTCCAGTAGAAAACATGTAATTAGATCGTTTATGAATATTATAATGTCGTATAATCACGTTAATGTTAGTCTGACTCCTGGTCAGATTAAAAGGATACAATCAGCATCAAAAAATAACTGTGGATTAAAAATATTGTTAAAGAAAGATCAGATGAGTGGTTCAAATAAATTATCTCTTACAGAACGTCAGCTCAGGCATTTCAATGAAGCCAAAAAATCAAATAAAGGTACAAAACTTAATCTTTCTGCGGATGCCATTAAAGACATCATTAAGACGGGTGGTATATTTCCACTTCTTGCTGCTATACCAGCATTAATAGCCGCTGCAGCCCCAGCTGTTGCAAAAGCAGCTGCATTAGGCGCTGTTGGAACCGCTGCTGGAATGGCATTAAAGAAAGCAACAGGAAAGGGAATCAAAAAAAAGGGAAGGGGTCTAAGATTACCAGGGACTCCACATTCATGGTACGGAAAAGGCCTAAGATTACCAGGGACAGTTTACTAATATCTCCTATGTCCAATTTTGATTTACTAGATGCTGCTAAAAAATTAAAAATAAAAAAATTTAGAGGAGTTTTTATGCGTGATCAACTACCGAAACAACCAAACAATATTGAAACCGGTATTATTAATCTCGATAAAAACTCTGGTCCAGGCACGCATTGGGTCGCTTATGCAATTGATCCACGTGGAATTATTTATTTTGATTCATATGGACTAGCTCCACCAAAAGAATTCTTAAAGTATATTAGCGGTTATCAAAGTACTCCAATATGGTATTCAACGTTACCTACACAAACATTAACTGATCCACCAATATGTGGTCGAGAAGTACTTAACGTACTTGATGCTATATCAAAATCAACAAAACCACCTCACAAAGTTGTACATGAATATACTACGACGTCACATTTAAACAGACATTAGTAAATATAATGGTGGATATTTATGGAAGATCTTCTCGTGGTAAAGGTCATCAGCAAGCTGATTTATCTAAATACGCAACTCTCGATCAACTCAGAAATGAGATTGATGATTTATTAAACATAACCAGTGTGGATCAAAATGAAGTAGTCGTTTTTCAGGATAAGGAAGGACGATTAAAAACTAGTAATATACAACTACCAGATGTACTTATACGAGTTCCCACCGCGGTTGTTAATAATATAGTTACTTTTACTGATCAGGGTAAAATACAAGATTCCGGTACGTCAGTCAGCGATTATATTAAGAAAGCTGGTGATTCATTTACAGGTAGCATTATTATGAATCAAAATAAAATTATAGACCTTGGAAACCCAACCGCAGATACAGACGCCGCAACAAGGAAATATGTCGACGATCAAGAATCTAAATACGTATTGGCCAACGGCGGTATAATGCGTGCATTTCTTAATATGAATAATAATGGTATTAACAATCTTAGAACACCAGAATATGATTTTGATGCTGCTACGAAAAAGTATGTTGATGATAAGGAAATTCCTATAACAACTTCGCTAGCTACAATCAATAATGAAATGACCACACTCAATGGTGATTTTACTAATCACGTACAAACTTTTTTAAATTTTCGTAGAAATATAAACAAAACTATTAAAGATTTTTTTGGTGATCCACCAACCGTTTGCATAAAACTCTCCGACGTTAACATGAAACTCAATGATATTGTAAGTGGAATACCTAATATTTTTCAAAAAACTAATCTGATTAAAATTCCACACGGACAAATTAAAAATATCGTATATACAGTAGCATCAGGGTCATCAACATGGACACCACAAAATAACACACTTGAACATACCGTAGAAGTAACTGGGTTATACAGGTTATCTATGTACGGTTCGGAAATTACTGCGGCAACTTCATTATCACCAAATGTATATCATAATCCTCTATTGGTGATGCTAACCAAGAATATGAAAGAAATCTTTACTCTGATATCAACGGAAATACCTCCGAGACGTTACTGGTGGTGTCTAGAATTCGTAACTGAAACTTAATTAAATGACGTTGTTAGTATAATGGATCGCATCGACGTTCAGCGTTACAGATACAATCAAGTATATGAGCGTCTGACTAAATTAAATAATTTTATCGACTATTATAACACGAAAATAAAAAAATACAAAAGACGTATAGTTGTTATTGATGTAGTTGTTTACTCGGTTTCTGCTGTTATTGCTGGAACAGAATTATTATTATCAACATTGACGATGACAGCACCTACTGTTATAACTATCATTGTTTCAGCATCAACGACTATTGCTGGTGTTCTCGGTATTATAGCCAAAAAGATAGATACCTGTACAAATACTAAATTGCACGATTATATGATTAAATTACATACAGTGGCAGATGCATGTTCTAAACTATCTTTGTACGTTTTTTCGTGTGTTAGTGATGGTGAAATATCCGATACTGAATTTGCGATGATGATGAAAACCTATGATGACGCTTTTAAGGTGATCGCTAATGATTTTAATGAATTAAATAATAATTATAATAATAATGACAGACAGGGAGTTACTTCAGCAGATCGTCACTAATACAACTCCGTCAAAAACTACTATGATATCGTTAAGTTCGACCAATCCTGAGTTTAGTGTCAATTTCCAACATCAATTCCTGCAAAAGAAATAGCATTAGCACAGTTACGGGTTTATTATAGCTGGCCAAATATTAGATCAAAACCATTTGGTGGACTACAGCCAAATAATTCATTAGTATTCGCCAATAAGAATAAATCTGATGGAACTCCTGATTGGCAAGTAGTTGCTATTCCAACGGGCAGTTATCAGATAGAGCAGATTAATGATGAGTTCCAACGCAGAATTAAATCTATTACAGGAAAAGAATCAAAAATAGCAATTACTGTCTACGAACCAACACTATCTGCGGTTATTGAAATAAATTCCCCTGATTACTCTGTAGATATTTATCAAAGTTCGATTAGATCAGTATTAGGATGGCCTGAAGACCCACCGGTTTATCAAGGACCACCAGAACCGCAACGATCTGATTTCGTCGTAGATGTTGAAAAATTTATAAAATTTCCAGAATATCGAACAGAAAAAAATGCTTATCCATGGCGACGATATTTTGGTGATGGAGTTATACATTATATAGATAAAACAGAAACCCATTTTACAAAAATAGTTGATGGTAAAAAAGGTAAAATAATAGTACTTGATGTTGATGAAATAAATTCATATGCTAGTACAATTAAATCTGAACACGGACGTGTACTTAATGATCTAAGAAATTTATTTTCCAGCATTAGCACTTCCTACAACGATGACTTAAAAAATCAAATAATTGAAACAATACAACATTTGAATCAAGTTGCTTCAGACCTAGAGTTCATGAATGATATTATTGTTAACAGAGAAAAAAGATTAGTGAATATAGCAGCAGATAAACGCTATAGAGCGTCGTATATAGTTAATGAAGACGGTCCACTTCAGAGTGTTAGACTAAATATTCTGTTCACAACAGTATTTCTAAAACATTTCGGAATTACGCGAGAACAAATATCAACATTTATAATTCCTGGATTTAACTCTGAAGAGCTAAAGAAGTCCGTTAATGATCTTATTGATGAACATTTTAAAAGAATATGTGATTCATGGAAAAAATTAATACCCACACCAACTATTCTTAAATATAATAATGATCCACATGGTGGAGGTCGCCATATCTCACCTGGTATTGTTAATATAACATCTACGATCGCGGTCAATCTAGTATGTGACGTAATTGATGACAGTTATTAAGTAGATCTTTCAAAGTCTAACCAGGCCCAACAGGGGTATATACTATATACATTCCGTCCTAAAGATCCGCCCGGGTGGTTAATTGTATCTGAGCCAATTAATCCAGTTTATGTACGTGTACATAATCCATTATTGTCAAGAATAAATTTCAAACTTACTGACCAGGCAGGAAACATTTTGGATCTAAGACAAGAGTCTCTTAATATTAATTTGTATATACGCTCGTAGAACGTCCGATTATTTAATCAGGGGCAAAAAAATAATCTGATGAGTAAATATATGAATAATAATCAATTTCTATGATTAAAGCAATTGTATATATAATAAAGCGAGATAACTCGGCTATCTCTCTCTGCGGAGTAAATTAAACGATTATTTCCCTTACTACTACGTCGTTACCTGTACAAATCCAGTTGTATATACGTGTATAGCGTATTAGTCCGTCTGTCTGTTACCTTAACGAACTATAACTCATACGTGCAATTATTTTATGAATTTTGAAAAACTGAAGTACAGTTCTACATTTCTATTAGTAATGCAAGTTCTGTGAGACAGCGCAAATATTATATATATATATTTAAAGTTAACTGTATTATTGATAAGAGAGCGATAGCCGAAGTGGTAAGACGGTTGGACGTAGATCGAAGTTGTGCAGACTCTCGTGTGTTCGAGTCTCCAAAAATGCTAAAGGTATTTTACCTTGCATTTGGCGACGGATGCTATTTAATTGGGGGGTACGAAACCCAACAGAAAAATAATACAACTTTCCCACCATGTAACCACGTGGTGGGTGCAATTTTGCACTCCCCGGGGTTTATATGGGGGAGAGTTGTATAAAATCTGTTGGACGTAGATAAATCCCCCCCCTTTGTATTCCGTCCATAGTTAAGTTTATGTTTGTGCCGTCTGCAAAAATCAAAATAATCACCATTTGTATATATTCATGTTCATACAATCATATGTCATTAGGATAAGTTTATGTTTGTGCCGTCTGCAAAAAATATAATCATAATCATCTGTATATAATCATAAGCATCTGTATATAATCATAATCATTTGTATATAATCATATTATCATAAGCATCTGTATATAATCATAATCATCCTCAAAACAGTCCCCTGACCTTCTGATCCTGCTAGGATGTCATATGGCAACCTAGAGGTTCACATGGGGTTATGGGGACTACATTTTTTAAATAATTATTCAGAGACTAATATTATTTTTTATTTTAAAGAAATAATTATTATATAATGAACCAAGAAAACATTAATGATATTATTTCTGCTATTAAAAAATTAAAACATAACGGAATAAATCTATCTGATAATCTTGATCCTGAGAAAATATTATGCGATTATGAAATATTAAAACAAAGAAAAATTGAAAATAAATACACATTACCATCCAATTATAAATTTGTAAAATTAATCTATCAGTCTACGTTAGAATCCTTGGCGGTGGTAAATGACAAACAGGTAAAGCTATTTGCGCCTCTTGCACGTTCGATCGAAAATATTAGATCCGAACTGTCTCGTGAATATGAGAAAAAGAAGATCGTGGATAATCGTGTAATGCAATTAAGAAAGATTATGTTATTTGATTCTGTCAAAAGTGAAAGTGACACTGAGAGTAGCGACGGTGAAGGTACCCATGGCAAAATATAGAGTCGAACTATATACAATTTATTTATTAAGAGTACAGATTTAGATGTATTCAAATATAATCGGCTGATCATATTTTATTGAATATGCAGATTTTTGTATATGATCAGCTACATGTTGTACTGATTGTGAATGTATGCCAAAATATTTTCCAGCCGCATTAATTGAGGGAAAAGTCATTTCTTAGTCTGTTTCTGTATTTATGGATTTAATAGCTCTTCTTGTAAACTTTTTTACATTTTCCTGTATTTCCACGTGCAGAATTCTGACTCTTTGTAATAGCTTGCAGGTTAGATAACCGATTATTCTGGGGATTTCCATCAATGTGATCAACTACAAGTCTATCTTTAATGACCCCAAAATAACATTCGAATATAAATCTATTTGATCGATAATATTTTCTCCCAGCATTAAATCCAAAATAACCAAGATTATTAATACTACCGACTGGGTTTTTTGATTTGCAGTGTCTGATCACACCATCTCGAGACGCTTCATAATTTGCATATACTGGATGTTTCACAAATTCGTGTTTCTCATAATACTCGATTTTCAATTTTCTTATAATATCATTGTCGATCGTTTCATCATGAGTCTGATTTGTCTGATTCATTTTATATAAATTACATTTGTTTAAATCATTATTTGTCTGATTCATTATATATAATAATATTTGTCTAAATCATTGTTTTGAAATCTAACCAGATAATCTTCTACGGTTTTTATAGGAGATTTACCTGACGATGTATTATTTTTTTTGTCATAATATCGTTTTAATTCTCTATATTTTTTTCCGCCACATTTTAGACACAATTGAGTTTTTCCTCTTACTCCAACACCGCATTGCACACATGGTATTGGTCCTGTACTTCCATTTTTGATGCTTTGCATATGATATCCGCAATATTCATTCACGCACGATTTATTACAAGTAGAAGTATATCCAATTTTGAGCCAAGCACATTTGTTTTTTGTTTCAAGCATTATATATACTAAAATTTTAATTTAAATACTTGTCTTAATTATATGAACGAATTATCGGCAATTGAACCTCAGATATCCAGATTTGATCTTGACAGACTATCAGAATATAAATTTAGTACTTTAATGCAAGATCTAACTTTAACAAATGAGGATGTAACCGAACGTATTCGTGAAGCAAAAAATGAATTTCGTAATAGTGGCGCTGCTCATGTATGGTCAACATTCAGAGTCGGAAATGTTACTAATATGATGAATGACGAACGAGGAAAAGTAATTATTAATCACCTTGATGATCAAAAATATTTTATTTTAATAAAATTTATTGTAAATACAGAAGAAGATATTTGGATTATTAGTGATAAGCGCGATCCAGTACGCATACAATCAGGAAATAATATTGTTCTTTTGAGTAATAAATCTAAACCCGGAATACTGACTGGTATTGATAAACCATATTATGAACGGGGGTACCCTGTGACTGCAGTTGTATATGCAATATATCCGCTTAATAATAAACCTGACGTCGGGATCTAAAGCCGATGAAACTGTCAGAGTCAAGAATAAACTGTGTAGCTGAACGAGTTACAGAACATTTCATAAACGCGATACGTGGTAATGGTTTAACAGATTTACGACGTAAAAAAATAAATACTTGGGCAGAATCAGTTAAAGATACCGGAGCATCTATTAAAGATGTTGCTGATCTAGAAAAGAAATCAAGATTTCCAATAACAGTAAAGACGCTGACGGGAGAGATTTTATATAAATCAAAATACATAAAAAAAATGGAGCTCCTATAGATATTATTGATCATAATTCGCATGCGTGGACCTCAGCAGTAACAATATTTCCACGAGATAGAGCGGTTAAATTTTATGATGGACATATATTTGATTTTATCAAAAATATCAGCAAAAGTGACCCTGTATCCGTTTGGTTATTTCAAAGTTCAGAATATGATCATTACGATCAGTTTGTACGGCCTAATGGTGATATTTACCGTACAGAATCTCTTAATGTAGAAATGGAAAATCTTGCGCTGAAATATACTTCAGACGATGTCAAAGTTAGACTATTATTAAATAATTGTTTTACAGTTCCATCTGTAGCGGCTCATTTCGCTCAGGAGAAAAATTTATGGAAACCAACACGATCGGAATTTCTTGAAGATATTCATAAAAGCTGCGTAGAATATGGACACGGAGGATTATGGAATAATAAATATAAGTGTAATGACGTTATATCCGTCGATATGGTAGCGTGTTATCCTGGAAGTTTTCTTGGATACGGAGAATGTTCTGAATACTTTAAGAGATTCGGACATCCATCACACGAGATGACCAGGGTTGCGATAAACGACATTTACCAGAGTTTGATCTAACAGGATTTGCTCGTGTAGAATCATTCGAATTTGCAGAAAATCTCCATCCGATTACTTATGCTTGGTTTGGAAGACATTTTTCAGAAAAATGTTGGGTTCCAATAGTACTATTGCGATATATGCTTGATGTTGGAATTTTAATATCTTTACAGGTGAGTGAGGCGATTATATCGTATCGGTCACAGAAGCAAGTTTGGTTACCAGAACCAAATAGATTTAATATTGATGATACCAGGAAAGAATTTCCTAATCTTAATGAAGATGATATTATTAAAATTACTAATAATATACGTAAATGCAGAGACGAGCATGATGAGAAACTTGCAAAAGATCTTGGTAGAAAGATAATTGGTAAATTTACTCAAGGAGGAGCATATGATCATAAAAGACACTGTACAAGATTGATTATGGACGATGCTGAACTCGATTTTATAATCGCTGATACAACGGAAAAAAACACATTTATAAATCGGAGTAATGCTTATTTGTCAGACGGAACCAAACTAGGTACAATTGTAAGTTATCTTGATGGTGACTCACCACAATTTACTCATTTAAGATCATCTATGTTGGCATATGTTTCTATTAATCTACTGTCTATGATAAATAGATTTCCTCGTGATGCTGTCAGAGTCGCCACGGTTTCTTTCTACATAAATAAAAAATATACAGATTTATTAAAACCGCTACTTGGTAATGGTGAATGGGGA
This sequence comes from Megalonaias nervosa, assembly GCA_016617855.1. Lineage (NCBI taxonomy): Eukaryota > Metazoa > Mollusca > Bivalvia > Unionida > Unionidae > Megalonaias > Megalonaias nervosa. The sequence continues at coordinate 47,139 of JAECUM010019674.1, forward strand.
TCATGGAGAATAAAACAAGAAAATATACTTAGTTATTCTGAATCTGCCGACGTTGAAATTAAGGAAATATATCACAAAAATAATAAAATATCAAAGTCATCAGCACCATCTGTATACGATCCTGTGGCTAGACATAAAACTGTTTATCTTAACGGATGCGGTGGTTCAGGTAAAACAACGCGTGTGATTAAATTATTCATGAATAATAATTCAGATATAATTGTTTTGACACCGACACATAAATTAGCCAGAGAGATAAAAGAGCGAGGAGTAAGATCATGTACATATCATAGTTTCTTTAGATGGTGCGGAGACACATGGACTCCTGAGCGAATGGGTGAAAAATATATACCTAAATATATTATATGGGACGAGATATGCACGGTGTCGTTAGAAATATTAAAAACATTTCTTGATTGGTTATTGACAAAGAATACTGCTGTAATAATGTGCGGTGATCATGGTCAACCACCACCTTTTATTGGACAGTCTCCACATGAATGGCGGAAGAATAACGTAGATTATTACGAGGAAATAAATGACGACCATAGAGCTATTGATGAACCACTGAAGGAGTTTAAAAGATTAATCAGACTACAACCAGACAGAGTACAATGTGAAATAATGCGAGGAGTAATTCCAGAGACTTCTATGAGTGATTTTCTAAATTTATGGAATCCCGCTGATTTAATAGTTGCAAGTAGAAAGATAGTTCGTGATGAACTACAGGATAAATTATTTTTGTTACATAAAGAAAAGTTTTCAGATCTACCTGTACCTTTGTGTTATCGCCCAACAGATACTCGACGACAGAATATTGATGTTGAAATTCCTGGTGGTGGAATACATAATCTTGTCTTGAATGATATTATTTTAGTCGATATTAATGTCGTTGAGAATGCGCTGAATATGAATAAATCACCGTGGACGTTAGGATATGCTATAACTATTCACTCATCACAGGGGTTAACTATTTCTAATACAAATATTTGGATTATAGATGATCGGATTGAATGGTCGAATTTAGTCTATCTCGCAGTTTCTAGAGTCAGAAGAATATCTCAACTACATAGGGTTATTATGAATTTTACAGAAAATAATAATCAAACTGTTAATAATGACGTAATAAGAAAAAAACTATCTGGTTATAAGCAGTGCGAAAAAAAAATAAACGTGACTTTGATATTGATACTGAATTTATTATAAAACTAAAACACAACAGAATAATAATTGTGCAAGCTGTAACGCAGTAATGTTGTGGCAATATTCGAATAATAATCCAAGACAATTTACCGTAGACAGAATTAATAGTGATCTTGGTCATACACGTGATAATGTGATGCTGACCTGTCTTGAATGCAATCGACGTAGAGGTTCTGGTTATGTAATTGTATGTAGTGGTAATTGTGTGTCTTTAGGAATTACCTGTAATTGTTCACGTACAAATCCACGTTGAGGGGCTCTCGAATCTAATCTGTAGATTGGAGGTCTACCAGTGGATCTTACCACGCTAGAAATTGTATGTGTAGTCACGCTCCATATAGGATCAGTTGCTCTTTTTTTACCACCTTCAAGTTCGCCAGGTTCATATAAATATCTTACAGTTACATTACCTAATACTGGTTGAGGTTGATGTCTGTCATTGCTACGGGGTATATATTTTTTGTGATCGCAATAGAAGGTTTCATGGAAGTTGAACGAGTAATTTCGTTATTTAATGCAGCTATCACACTTGGTAACCTCGCAACCCATTCACGAGATCTCTCACCGGATTTAAAATCAGTAGATATTTCCTTTGCGTAATAATATCCAAATAACCGCTCAGCAAGTGTTCGATTAAATCGTTCAACAATTGCCTGATCACGATGAATTTCAGTATGTCCTCGTCTGATTTTAACGTTATGTTTCTTCATCAACGATAATACTGTACCAAGAAATTCTTTGCCAGGATCAACCTGTAATAACTGTAGCCATCGCAAAGGTCCTCGCTGATAAATTCGTTCAAACGCAGATGCAACTTCAAACGCTGTCTTTGTTGATAATGGTTCCGCTTCTTTATATCTACTTGCAACATCAACGACAGTTAATGCGTATTTGTATGTGCGTGATTGACGTTTACCAATTTTAATGGTGTCATGTGGTAAAAATAAAATATCTGCTTGATGAACCTCATTAAGGACGCTGACATCAAAATGTGCATATTGAATTTTTTTAGGTGGTGGTAGATAAATTTGCCATATTGCCTGTCGTGTTAACCACGCTGCAGCAACAGAACGTGAAACTTTTGCTGCTTCAGATAATTTACTAATAGCTGATCTGCCTCTCCAATATCCTCTTGGGCTATAATAAATAGATTCCATTATAATAGTTATATAATTAATTACCAGCCCCTAACATTATTTTACCTTTCATGGCAGATTTTACTAGAAAACTAGCTAATTTATCTCTGACAGATTTATTAGGTATAGAATTTAATGCATGAATCAATTTTACATCTGCGAGATGCCTTTGTTGTAAATCTTTACTTTTATACGCAACATCATGAACATGACACGCTTTATCAATCTTATTTATTGGATACTCTCCTGATCTTGGTTGATCTTGATTATCAAGTCGGATATCAAGTCGAGTTCCAGGACCGCAATAATTATATCCAGGAATGTGTTTCTCACCGGGGTATTTAGCCCACGGAGTTCCTGGTAATTTTCCTAATAAAGCGGCTATATCTCCACCTGTCTTTGTTTTGACAAATTTGTATTTCTTGGTACCACATTTTACACATTTGCCCGTCAGAGCACGTCGTTTATTTTTGTTGTTATTGTAGTTAATTCAGCAGTGGGTGTAGATGCTCTACATCGAACACAATATAGACTCATATTATTTATTATATGGATATAATTGACTTTTCGGCGACACGAAAACAGGAGCCAGTGAAACATCATCCAGCATTACCAAATTCGATAAGGATGATTATAATAGGTCCATCTGGATCAGGTAAAACACAACTATTATTAAATTTAATAATGCGATGGTTAAAATGGAGTAAATTGTATTTAGTAGCACCATCTGTAGATGATCAACACTGTTACGAAGTACTCAAGGATTTTAATGAAAATGCAAAATTGCTGAATGAAGATGGTGATGATGTTGTTGATTTTATTACCGATATTGATGAGGCTCCATCTGTAGATGACCTAGATGGATTTATTAATAATTTAGTGGTGTACGATGACGTTATGTTGGACAGACAAACAAATCCAGCTAGAATATTTTCTCGAGGTAGACACAAGAATACAGACGTGATTTATGTTACACAACGATATACACAAATACCTAAAGTGATCAGAGACAACTGCAATATTTTGGTTGTATTTAATGGAGTAGATAATTATACTTTACAGAATATTTATTATACTTGGTGTTCAGGGGATATAGACATGATGAAGTTCAAAAACTTCTTTTCAAAAGCACAAGCTGTTCCGTTCGGATTTATTGCAATAAATCTACATGATCCAAGATCTAGATATCGTATAGGTTTGGATAAAATCTTTGTCTAAATTACAGCAGCAGGCAGGGTGACCGACAAAAATTAAGTGACCCGGCGAGTAAACTAAACGCATTATAACATAAAAAACAAAAAGTCAAAAATAAAATAACAAAAATGAGCTAAACCAAACGATTTATTATTCGTTTTTCAAACTATATGGTAATAATAAAAGTTAGGAGGTTCGGTTTAGTGTTATTGACCTTTTTTTCAGCCCCTGTAGGAGCCTTTATTTTTGTAAAATAAGGTCTGTACAAAGTTGTAGGGTTCACCCTGCCTGCTGCTTGGAGAATAAAACACGAAAGTATACTTGACTATTCTGAATCAGCAGACGTTAATATCAAAGAAATATACTACGGTGATGACAATCAAATACCAGTATCAACATCACCATCTGTATTTGACCTCGTGGCCAGACATAAAACCATTTAACTCAATGGACCTGGAGGTTCTGGTAAAACAACACTTGCCATTGAATTATTTCATCATAGTTCAGATATCATTGTATTGACACCTACACACAGACTAGCAAGAGAAATAAAACAACGAGGAGTAAAATCATGTACATACCATAGTTTCTTCAGATGGTGTGGAGATACGTGGACACCTGAGCGAATGGGTGAGAAATATATTCCCAAAATCATCATCTGGGATGAAATTTGTACAGTATCGTTAGAAACACTAAATATATTTCTTAATTGGTTATTAACGAAAAATACTGCTGTGATAATGTGCGGCGATCATGGTCAGCCACCACCTTTCGTTGGGCAGTCTCCACATGAGTGGTTATAAACGTTTGTGGATTATTATGAGGAGATAACCGATGATCATAGAGCTGTTGATGAACCTCTGAAAGAATTTAAAAGATTAATCAGACTACAGCCAGATAAAATACAATGTGAGATAATGCGTGAAATAATTCCAAAAACTCCTGTGAACGATTTTTGGAATTTATGGAGACCAAATGATTTAATAGTTGCGAGTAGAAAAATAGTTCGTGATGAGTTGCAAGAGAAATTATTTCTGTTACATAAAGAAAAATTCTCAAATCTACCCGTACCATTGTGTTATCGCCCAGTGGATACTCGACGACAAAATATTGAAGTTGAGATTCCAGGAACAAATGAAAACAAAATCTTGTATTAAATGATATTGTTTTGGTTGATGTTGATGTTGCTGAGAGCGCGTTGATCATGGATAAAACTCCATAGAAATTAGGATATGCTATAACGATTCATTCGTCACAAGGACTAACTATTACTGATACAAATATCTGGATTGTCGATGATAGAATCGAATGGTCAAATTTAGTTTATCTCGCAGTGTCTCGTGTCAGAAGAATATCTCAACTACAGAGTTATTATGAATTTTACAGAAAATAATAATCAAACTGCTAGCGACAACAACGAAGTCGTTGTTGGCGTAATAAGAAAAAAACTATTTGGTTATAAGCAATGTGACAAAAAAAAATCGCGATTTTGATATTGATACTGAATTAATTATGACACTAAAACAACAACACAATAATCATTGTGCAAGTTGTAACTGTAATATGCTATGGGAATATTCGAGTAATAATCCAAGACAGTTCACCGTAGACAGAATTAATAGTGATCTTGGTCATACACGTGATAATGTCATATTGACATGTCTTGAATGTAATCGACGTCGGGGCGCTGGACGCCCTGGTGCTAGTTTACAAAAGTGAACGCGGTGGTAATTGTGTGTCTTCAGGAATTACTTGTAATTGTTCACGTACAAATCCACGTTGAGGAGCAGTTGAATCCAGTCTGTAGACTGCAAGCCTACCCGTGAATCTAACCACGCTAGAAATTTCATGTGTAGTCACACTCCAGATAGGATCAGTTGCTCTTTCCCCCCCCCCCCTTCAAGTTCACCAGGTTCATATAAATACCTGACAGTCACATTACCTAACACTGGCTGTTTTGAAAAGTCACGTCGTTGTCCGTAACCATCGCAACGGGGTATATGTTTTTTTTGTAATTGCATTAATAGGTTTCATAGAAGTTGCACGAGTAATTTCATTATTTAACACAGCTGTCACACTTGGTAATCTTGCAACCCATTCGCGAGATCTTGTAACTGCCTGAATTATTTCCTTCGCATACTGGTATCCAAATAACCGCTCAGCAAGTGTTCGATTAAATCGTTCAACTATTGCCTGATCACGATGAATTGCGATGTGTCCTTGTCTGATTTTGACATTATGTTTTTTCATCAGCGATGATACTGCACCAAAAAATTCTTTGCCAGGATCAACTTGTAGCAACAGTGGCCATCGTAATGGTCCTCGTTGATAAATTCGTTCAAACGCAGATGAACTTCAGATGTTGTTTTTGTTGATAGCGGCTCCGCTTCTTTATATCTACTTGCAACATCAACGACAGTTAACGCGTATTTGTATGTGCGTGATTGACGTCCACGTGTTTTAATAGTATCGTGTGGTAAAAACAAAATATCTGCTTGATGAACTTCGTTGGGAACGCTGACATCAAAATACGCGTACTGAATTTTTTTAGGATGACGTAGATAGATTTGCCATATTGCCTGTCGTGCTAACCACGCTGCAGCAACAGCACGTGAGACTTTTGCTGCTGTAGCGAGTTTACTAATAGCTACTCTGCCCTTCCAATATCCCCGTGGGCTATAATAAATGGATTCCATTATAATAGTTATATAATTAATTACCCAGCCCCTAGCATTATTTTACCTTTCATAGCAGATTTCACTAGAAAACTAGCGAGTTTTTCTCTGAGAGATTTATCAGGTATAGAATTTAACGCATGAATCAGTTTCACATCTGCGAGATGCCGTTGTTGTAAATCTTTGCTTTTATACGCAACATCATGAACATGACACGCTTGATCAATCTTGTTTATTAGATACTCTGCTGGTCTTGGTTGATCTTGATCATCAAGTCGAATATCAAGTCGAGTTCCAGGACCACAATAATTGTATCCGGGTAAGTGTTTTTCCTCGGGATATTTCGCCCACGGAACCCCTGGTAATTTTCCCAACGAAGCGGCGATATCACCTCCTGTCTTTGTACTAGACGAAATAAATTTGTATTTTTTGGCGCCACACTTTTCACACTTACCTGTAAGTGCGCGTTTTTTTATTTTTTGTTATTATTGTTGTTAATCCAGTGTTTGGGGTGGTTGCCCTGCATCGAACACAGTATAGATTCATATCATTTATCATATGGATATAATTGACTTTTCGGCGACACGAAAACAAGAACCAGTCAAGTATCACCCAGCATTACCAAATTCTATTAGGGCAATCATAATAGGTCTATCTGGATCAGGCAAAACACAATTATTGCTTAATTTGATAATGAGATGGCTCAAATGGGATAAATTATATTTAGTAGCACCATCTGTAGATGATCAACGATGCTCTGAAGTATTTAAGGATTTTAATGAAAATGCAAAATCGTTATATGAAGACAGTGATGTTATTGACTTTATAACTGATATTGATGAAGCGCCATCTGTAGATGACCGTGATGGAAGTATTAATAATTTAGTAGTATACGATGATGTCATGCTGGATAAACAATAAAATCCTGCCCGGATATTTTCCAGAGGCAGACGTAAAAACACACACGTGATTAATGTTACCCAGCGTTATACACAAATTCCAAAAGTGATCAGGGATAACTGTAATATTTTAGTTGTGTTTAACGGAGTTGATACACATACGCTTCGAAATATTTATCAGACTTGGTGTTCAGGGGACATGGATATGAATAAATTTAAAAATTTCTTTGCACACGCGCAATCTACCCCGTTTGGTTTCATCATGATAAACCTGCATGACCCAAGATCGAGGTATCGTATAGGTATTGATAGAAGATTTGGTCCTTGATGCTGAATAACTCTGTCACTCATAGGTAATGAAGCAGTTATTTCCCCTGACAGTCAAGGATAAAACGGTGCATAGATAATTAAGTTTCATACCTATACAGTCATGTTTCTTCTTTGATTTCCATTTCCCAGCCCTGTATCTCTGAAAAGTCTGAGAAATTTACCTATTTCATATAATCAAACCACAAAAAATCTGTTGCCTAAAATCAGGACGAACCACGTTATAGGCATTAGTCATTATTGATTTTTTGGTTCAGACCGGAATGAACTGAATAATATCGATCCATGCATTCATTGCTAGATAGATCTGCCCTGATGAAATCAAGGGTTAATAATATAATATTTAAACAAGGCAGAAACGGCAGAAATATGTAAAGTTGCAGATTATTCAGAATCAGATAAAATACTGATCACAGAATCTGCAGTGACAGAGTCAGGGCTAAGATAGCTATATATTTATTTTTGAAACGTGTATTTGTAAGTTGGAACAATGGTGCATTCGTAGAAGCGTCTGAGTCTCGTACTCGAGGTCTTGAGTTCCAAACCCATGACTGACACTGTCGACGGTTTGTGGCCCTGGGATGCCATTTTATTTAACAATTATTATTTACTTAATAATTGGGGACGCAAGCAACCCCATGAGATTTCATGTACCCCTCACCATGTTGAACAACGTGGTGGGTGCAGTTTTGCACTTACCCCGGGGTTTGATTTGGGGAGGGGGTTACATGAAATCGATATGCCTAGACAGCCCTCTGAATTTCTAATATTTCGTTTCGCACATTAGGAATTCGCTGGGGGGGGGGATGTCTGTGCGCTTGCGTCCCTAAAATAAACAGCAGGATGATGTGAAGTCGTGACCACTGAAAGTACCCACATAGGGACATTCAGAAAGAATGTCTGCCGGACCAAAAAGTCTCAATAAGGTGCCTGTGGACCATAAGACAGGTCTTAACCGATGAAAGAGTGCCCTGTGGGCTTAAGGCCTCAATAGGGGACTCTTAGGATCTTATTGGTAAAAGACTTTACCGGCAGAAGGGACCCAGTGGAATGGTGGACTGAACGTCATAGCTTCTGTTTATTTTTGAATTTATAAAATCGACAGCAGCGGGGGCGCAGGAGGGGGGGGGTGCGACCACATGTGTGTAAACGATTCAGACTAATGTTTGAAAAATAAACTTCAGTTTGACTTTATCGACCTTATTTTTTAAAAAATTTTCGTAGGTACCTTTATTTTTGCGCGCCGCCTTCGTCTGTTCAACCTCCCTGCTGCTCATGCAGCTGTATCTCGATGAAAGTTTGTTCAAGTTTGCTAGTCCGGCTAGTAAGCGGCTACCCTATGCTGACACCAAATGGTGTCGGCGAATTCCAACTTTTCGATAGGCAGTGGACTCGGACCCTACACCCCAACATCAATACACCCCAACATCAATGTCCAAATATAAAAAATAGGGTGGCAAGTGTCAGAGGAAACTCGGACTACAGCCTCGTATGGCGCTCAGCATTAAGAAGTTAGTGCTAGGACTTGTCGGCCTGGTGTCTGGATAATTTGACAGGATGGTATGTGATACTATATGGCTGTGGCATGATGCCCCAGTGCTAGACATCACCATAAACTGCCACACTGCAGACATCGTAGCCATATGACTGAAAACTTATCTCTAGAGGCGTCTAGATAGTTTAGCGCACTTACCATTTATAATAGAAGCCCAAATTTTAACTTTCGGAATCTGATAACTATATCAATAGGTTTCCGTACTAGTTCTGAATAAAGCATAGATGTAGAAACACTTTTCCTCAATTTAGAACGTTTTTTAAAATTTCGATATTCAGATTTTCAATATTTGTGATATTTTCAAAATCCAAAACATCACATGCATATAGTAAAATGGGTAAAATAGTATGATCGGAAAGATGAAATTGCAGGTCTGTGGGAAGACTGAAGTCTCTGATTTTTTGGTAAAGTAGATGTAGGGCCTTTCTAGCTACAGACAGCATACCTAACACGCTGGCATGAGGCAAAGGGGTCTTTCTAGCTACAGACAGCATGCCTAACACGCTGGCATGAGGCAAAGGGGCCTTTCTAGCTACAGACAACATGCCTAACACGCTGGCATGAGGCAAAAAGGTCTTTTTAGCTACAAACAGCATGCCTAACACGCTGAGTTGAGACAAAATACCTTGCTCGAGGCTACTCGAAATAGTCGGACGCTCTGCAGACAAACCTATGCCGCTCCGTGTATGCATCGGTGCTAAGATTCTGTTTTAAGCCCAACTTTTTTTATACTGTAATAAGTAGCGCCATCAAACTATATAACTGTATTTTTCTTTGATGCTATTACATACCACAGAAAAAAGTTTGTCAAAGTGACTTACTTCCATGCTGTAGTGGTTATGATAAGGTTTTGCATTAAGCTCAGCTTCTTCCGGTCGGTCAACAATCCATCTTTTTCGTTTCCGACCCTAGCACTTTTTTCCCCACAGGGTAAAAAAATTCCCACCTACCTTCCCTAATTTTAAAATCAGTGCAATAGTAAACAAACATTATTTGGACTTGCACTCTTGTTCGTACCGTCATAAGCTATATGACTGTAATTTTCTTTGATGTTATTACCTATCACAGGTAAACGTTTTCATAGCAATCTATTTTTACGCCCCAATGGTTACGTTATGATTTTGCATTGTGTACGGTATCTTTCATCATTGGTTACATTAGCTATTCCACCAGTTTCAACATTTTACCTGTGATTTGCATAATTGAATGTAAAAATTGTAGCCTCTGTATATAATATACGGCGAACTTGGCCTTTTTCCCTTGATTGTTAGCATTAAAACGCACGTGATAAACTGCTGATCTAGATTAATAGTTATAAGATAAAATGTTTATCAAGTGTATGGTCTCTTATACAGACATTTTTGGGACAACTTTTATGGCAGTGATGGATATCAGAAGTAAAATCTGTTAGAAGATGTTGAATTTAGGTAGGTGTGGAAAAACAAGATTTGTGTCAGTTCAGTGGTAAACAAAGACAGCAGAACTACGGCTGTAAGATCAGTACTAACAAGTTTGAGCAGTTAACATCAATACGCCATCTAACGGACCAAATACAGATTATTTTAAATTAATTTTGATAATGAAAAGATTTCCTTTTAATGATAAAAAGATACATCAAAAATTTTAATTAAGCATTGGAATTAATTTTGATAATGAAAAGATTTCCTTTTAATGATAAAAAGATACATCAAAAATTTTAATTAAGCATTGGAATTAATTGGATATATCAGTTTTGTCACCTTTATTTTTAGCCACTGGCACAATTTTAAACAGCTTTAGTCCAAGCAACATGTACAAGGCCAGTATTCAAAATTATAGAAAACGTTTTATGTACACATTTAACATTTGATAAAGTTAGCTTATTATATATTCACTCAATATATTATCAATTGAACTTGCTTTATTATTGTTTTATATTGTTAACAACTTTCAAAGTTTATTTAGCATTAATTGAGTCATTCAGACTAAGAGGTATCGATGATACTTACCGTTTCCACCGTTTCTGAGATTATTTGCTCGCCACTATGTCCACTAAGTTTGTTTTTTAAGTTTTTGAAAACATCCTTGGAATGCAATCTTGCATTTAACTCATGACCACATGAGTTGTTGGCCTGTAATATGCATACTGTCCTTCCAAGAGCCATGAATTTTGGTCATTTTCGAACAAAAATATATCGGCTGTTTTGACGCTTGAAGACCTCTGGCGCCCGGGACAACCGCACCCCCTCCCGTTAGTACGCTACTGTATTGGAGAATATTCGACACTTGGCCCATTTTGAAGAATGAGACGCACCTGGGACAGAAGTTTTGCTTAGCGTTCGGATAGTCTTTGATTTGACAGTTGACATTAAGGTCAGTTTGGAACAGCCACTTTTCCGCAATAAATATTGTACATAGCAATATGCTAAGGTATAAAGTTTGGTGTTTTTAACATACCTTAGATTCCCTTTGCCTGGTTTTATTTTCTGCATGACACATGCAACTGGAAACTAGTGAAATTAGAAGTGAACTATGTAGTCGTTAATTACACTCTCGTTCTTCAGGATTCTGTTCTCGATATCAGTTGTTGCTGTTATTGTTGTTGTTGTTGTTGTAGGGTTTAACGCCATTTTTCAGTACAAGATAGGCTATACATAGCGGCCAGTATTAATGGTGGAGGAAGAACCCGGGAAAACCCCGGAAAGAACCACCGACCCACGAGAAGCTATTGGCAAGCTTTTTCACATACCCACATTGGCCGAACCTGAGACTCGAACCCACGCAGACAGAGGTGAGATGGCAATGATCCGTAACGGTGAGCTCTTTAGACCACTCGGCTACTCAGGGCCCCCTCGATATCAGTAGCATGAAGTACGTTTTGCTGTTAACTTTGAATATTGTCTTCAAGGCGGAATGAATATCACCATAAGCTACAAACCTTTTGCTGATATAATAGGCTAAGTTGTATCTCTCCCAAAAATTCAAATAAATACACGGTTTCGTGAGGTGGTAGCTCGTTCCATGTGTTAATCACCGATGGGATGAAGGAATTTTTAAAGAGATGCAACCTCGAAATTGAACAAAGCAGCTTGGAAATGTCTTTCGCCTCATCAATTCCGTTTATAAAATATTTTTGACTCTAAGTTGTGTCTCACAAATGGTGAGAGAGATCGATCGCGATCGCGAGAGAGAGAGAGAGAGAGAGAGAGAGAGAGAGATCACGTTCCCTTAAGGTGTCATCCCTACCTGTGTAGATCGTGTCTGCATCATTTGGGAGGGCTGAGAGAGGTCCGGTGTGTGTGTGTGTGTGTGTGTGTGTGTGTGTGTGATTTGGATTTTTAACGTAGCTTTAACAATATTTCAGTCATATCGCTGCGATGTCTGCAGTGTGGCAGTTTATAGTGATGTTTAGCACTGGGACATCATGCCGCAGACATGTAGCATGATGTCCTACCCAGTCACATTATCCTGACACCAGGCCGACCAGTCCTAATACTAACCTCTTAATGCTGAGCGCCAAGCGAGGCAGCTGTTAGAACCATTTTGATAAGTCTTTGGTATGACTCGGCCGGGGATCGAACCCACGACCTCCCGCATCCGAGGAGGACGCTCTAACCACTAGGTTACTGGAGCGGTCGAGAGAGGTCCGGAATCGACTGCAAGAAAGGTGACCCTCATAAGCCTGACGGAACGAACTTTATTGAAATTATTGATATAAAGAATTACAGTCTACATGTAGATACAAATTTACATAAGTGTTACATTAAAGATTTCAAAATACATATAAAATTAAAATATTCCTTCAAGCTTACGAACTTCAGACAGTTCTAGAATTTCAGTCTTTTAGAATATAATGTAAATAATTAAATATAGAATAAATTATTCTTAGCCAAAGTGTTTTAAAAATTCAACATTTCAGAATAATACAACAATCATTTTGTAGAAAAGTATTTTACTGAATTTGACCTACAATACCAAAATATTATGCTCTATAACTTAAAGAATATTTTATTTCTAAATTAATTAATACTGTGCATGAAGTTGGTAGTGAACTCGTCTTTACACTATTTAATAGTATGATTACAAATAAATTTAAATTCTTCATAAAATTTAATTTTCCAATACATGATAATAAAGAATAATAAAACAATATTAAAAGAACACAAAAATGTTCCAAACGCGTCGATCTAAGATTGAATTGCTACCAAAACACATCATTAAAACATTAAAATCCCCATATTGCTACCCTAAAGAAACTCTTATAAATACAGATAGTTTCTTACCTGTAAGAAAGGTTAACCTTCGTAAGTTTGATGGAACTAACCAGCTCGGCAGAGCCGCGTCTCGCTTAAATGCGATTTGGGAGGTTCTTCTCAACACCTAACAAGGACATCCCTTTGATGCTGGCTCGTCTTATTATATCTAACTGTGTACTTTTTCAGTGTCCGTCTGACTTCAGGGTTCACAACGTTTCTAATACATGTTCTCTGGTTTGCACACGTCATTACGTAAAATTTCGCTGTAACAGTTCCTTTCAATGAAGCACAAGTACTTTATCTGATACTGTCAGCAGCAAGAAATTTTGCTTGCTCAAGTAATCCTTGTATCCGTGTTACTGAATCTAAATTTGCTGACTTAAAATATAGGAAGAAATGTATAATGCAATGCGTGGGATTTTACAATTCCCACATAAAAGGACAATCTTTTTTGAAATAATACATATTTGCATTACAAGAATAACAAATTTGCTTGTAAATACAGTTTGCTAAAAGATTCAATCCTGATACTACTATATTTTGTATAGAGGGTGGACGCTGTTTAATGAAGTCAAGGTGGCTTAGTTGTTAGTATGCAGATTCCTGGCCAAAATGTTGGTTCGAATCCTGTCATTGCATCCTTGGGCAAGGTACTTTACTTCAATGACCTCGGCACTAAGTAACCCGATTCCGTTGTTGTGCCGTGAAATTAAAAACCAACACCGTTATATAAGTTTTTGTTTATTCTTTACAACGTGACAACGGTTGGTAATGCTAATTCTTTCCGCAAAAGTTGGCCATTCTGTTTCAGAATAGTGTTCTCTACTAGCATGACCACAAACTAAGTGGGAGCTTTGAGTTGTAAGTTTCAAGTTGTTCAGAATAGATTCTTATTGTATGGTTTGTTTGTATGAGGAGAACAGATAATGTATGTGACACATTTTGGGCTAAGAACCTTGCCTCGTGGTGCAAAAGGATGTAGGGGTAGGACGGGTGATTGAAGGACACGTAACAGAAAGTCTTACGTTTTGCTGCTGAGGTCCATAAAAGTAGGACGACATTTAATTTTACACGGTGATTTGGCGAGAAGCTCAACAGTGTTTATGCCAACAAAGAACATGATCTTTTTTCAGTTAAAGCACGTGAAGGTCCCTATATTCCTGCTGATATAAATTCGCCACCATATCGTGCTGATTATATACTAAGAAAAGGGGTCACCAGCGGGTCGAATGGTCGAAGCCGTTTGCCTTATCAAATCCCCCACGCTATCACCTCTGTCTGCTTGAGTTCGAGTCTAGGCATATGAGGAACCATGCCATTACCTCGCATTGGAACGGAGATTCTTTCTAGGTTCATCCTCCACTAATATACTGGGCAATATTAGCGTATCATGTGGTGCGAAGTTACGTTAAACCCTGCAAAGACCAGCATATACTAAGTAATTTACCATAAGCGTTATGTATTTCGTTGATGTATGACATTTATTGTCAAAACCTTTATCGTTATTGTATCTGGAAACACTCTTCATCTGAACCAAACTTGACATAAAAAGATCTGACAACTTTTATGAGAAATAAAGGAAGCTTTAACTCTTCATGAGTTCATAGACCCGTGTCAAATAAAACTATAAATAACAATTACACAGTAGCTTTTTGGACTCAAAATCCGACTAGGTCAGTCGGTGCGAAAAGGCTTGTTTGCGGACATTCAACATTAATGACTGTTCGTTTTGTAAATTTGGTACGCACATGCTGCAATTAATGTTTATCTTGATTATTGAAAAAGAATGTTCAAGTTATGATTGACATAGGAAAGTTTTGCTACTTTGTGTCCACTATGCTTGCCGTAGGAGGACTGTAAAACCCACTAATTAGGATAAAGGTCACGTGTAAAGTAGGATAGAGCTTTTCTGCATCGGTGTTCTACACTGGAAATACGATCAAACACATCTAGGAATGTGATAAATAAATAAAAAGCACGCTTATTGACAAAATTATTCTCATACCTATTATATCAATTGTTTAATGTGTGTGAGTGGGCAGTACATTATATTAAAAAGAAATCTCTCTATGACCGGACGATGCTCACAGATGATCATGTGGTGACATATGTATTTAATCCAGATATGTTTAGCTGTGTTCGATATTTAATTAAATCCATATATGCCTAATTGTTTTTTATATTTAATTAAATCCAGATATGCCCAATTCTATTGGATATTTCATTCAATCCATATATGCTTAGCTTTGTTCGATATATAATTCAATTCAGATATCCACAATTATATTCGATCCTTTTTTCAATCCAGATATGCCTATTGTATTCGATATTTAATTAAATCCAGATATACACAGCTGTGTTCGATATTTAATTAAATTCAGATTTTCCCAATTGTATTCGAGAATCAATTCAATTCAGATATACCCAACTGTATTCGATATTTATTTCAATCCGGATTTGCTTAGCTGTGTTGGATATTTAATTCAATCCAGATATGCTCAATTGTATTCGATATTTAATTCAGTCAATATATGCTAAATTGTATTCGATATTTAATTCAATCCAGATATGCTAAATTGTATTCAATATTTAATTCAATCCAGATATGCTAAATTGTATTCAATATGCAATTCAATCCAGATATGCGTATTCTAATCGATATTTAATTCAGTCCTTATCTGCTAAATTGTATTCGATATTTAATTCAATCCAGATATGCCCAGTTGTTTTCTATATTTAATTCAATCCAGGTATGCAAAATTGTATTCGATATTTAATTCAATCCAGATATGCTGAATTGTATTCAATATGTAATTCAATCCTGATATGCCCAGTTGTATTCGATATTTAATCATACCATGACCACTTTTACCTAGCTTATAGAAGTGAGAAACACCCTTTATTAATCATTGACGAGTTATAATTGAATATAACATGTCGGTAACACTTTCATGGTATTACTACCTCCATGCTGGTAACATTTTCATTGTATTACTACCTCCATGCTGGTAACACTTTCATGGTATTACTACCTCCATGCTGGTAACTCTTTAATGGTATTACTACCTCCATTACTGTATTCTAAATATTAATTGCTTGTAAGAGTTGTCTTATCGTCTTATCAAGACGTAAATTAAACCACGCTCTTTATGCCAAATAGTTCTCTCAGTTTTCAGTCTGTAAATGCATTATGGTCCCAGATCATATGTACTAGATTCATTATGGTCACATATAACATGTTCTGAAATCATTATATTCGCAGATAATGACTAAATTCATTATAGTCCCAGATAATATGCCTGAATTTATTATAGTCCCAGATAATGTCTGAATTCATTATAGTCCCAGACAATATGTTTGAATTCATTGTAATCCCAGATAATGTGGCTGAATTCATTATAATCCCAGATAATATGTTTGAATTCATTGTAGTCCCAGATAATATGTTTGAATTCATTATAGTCCCAGATAATATGTCGGAATTCATTATAGTCTTAGATAATATCTGAATTCATTATAGTCCCAGATAATATGTCTGAATTTATTATAGTCTTAGATAATGTCTGAATTCATTATAGTTCGAGGTAATATATCTGAATTCATTATAGTCCCAGATAATGTTTGAATTCATTGTAGTCCCAGATAATGTGGCTGAATTCATTATAATCCCAGATAATATGTTTGAATTCATTGTAGTCCCAGATAATATGTTTGAATTCATTATAGTCCCAGATAATATGTCGGAATTCATTATAGTCTTAGATAATATCTGAATTCATTATAGTCCCAGATAATATGTCTGAATTTATTATAGTCTTAGATAATGTCTGAATTCATTATAGCTCCAGATAATGTCTGAATTTATTATAGTCTTAGATAATGTCTGAATTCATTATAGTTCGAGGTAATATATCTGAATTCATTATAGTCCCAGATAATGTTTGAATTCATTGTAGTCCCAGATAATATGTTTGAATTCATTATAGTCCCAGATAATATGTCTGAATTCATTATAGTCTTAGATAATGTCTGAATTCATTATAGTCCCAGATAATGTCTGAATTCTTTATAGTCTTAGATAATATGTCTGAATTCATTATAGTCCCAGATAATGTCTGAATTCATTATAGTCTTAGATAATATGTCTGAATTCTTTATAGTCTTAGATAATGTCTGAATTCATTATAGTCCCAGATAATATGTCTGAATTCATTATAGTCTTAGATAATGTCTGAATCCATTATAGTCCCAGATAATGTCTGAATTCTTTATAGTCTTAGATAATGTCTGAATTCATTATAGTCCGAGGTAATATGTCTGAATTCATTATAGTCCGATGTAATATATCTGAATTCATTATAGTCCGAGGTAATATGTCTGGATTCATTATAGTCCGAGGTAATATGTCTGAATTCATTATAGTCTTAGATAATATGCTCTAAATTCATCGTGGTCACGGGCAACATATTTTAAATTCGTTATCAACTGGATGCTTTTTATAAACGCAGTGTTAAACTTTTCCTAATAGCCTGATGGATAGAACTTTATACCAATTAACATCCACTCACCCACCTATGCATAAGTGTTCTGTCTTTGGATTTACGAATGGGTATGTGCATCAACGCAGTCGTATCGCATTATGCCGAATTTAAATATAGATGCCTATTTACAGTTTAAAGATTTCATCCTTCAACAAATGTTCAACCGGAAAGAATTAATTGCCTTTTATGGACTCGTTATTTTCTTTGAATTAATCCGAGTTTTGGAAAATTCATAAGCTCACGTCTTACCTTTCTCCAGCTGTCGAGTATGAAATATTTATGTATTCACTCCGAGTCTTTAATTAGTCAGTTTCCTAATATGATAATTTAAAACATGATGTTATTGTGATGCAATTATTATTATTATTATTATTATTATTATTATTATTATTATAGCTCAAATTTATAAAATGCCATGCTTCTTCATCACACTAAACTAGTATAATTTATTTCAATTGTTTGAGACAGACATACATTCTAAGGAGGTAATGTATTATAGGACATATACATGTGACATTTTGTGTTCAATGAGCTCTATTTTCAAAATCAGAAATTTGAAGTGACAACAGTGTTACAGGAATGGACAGCTGAATACGATTTTCAGAGTCGCAAATCACAGGAAAGAATCCGCCACACCACGCGGACTGACCCCAGTGGCTTTTGTCGATGCATGATTTAACTTATTTTAAAACTACATAGCTGTTTCAAACGATTATGTAACTTTTATTTGAGACAAGAAGATTGAAAGGTATTATTGTTGATAATTATCTACTAGTTATTGTCTGAAAGGAAGATAATTCTATCACATGGATGTAAAATTTCAGCAATCTTGGCTAATGTCGGCTGAGTTCATTGCATCCAATGCTGTTCATTATTATTCTCATTTTTATATGCATAAACAAAACAGGCATTTAACAACTAGCGTACAAGCCGTCCATAACCAATGGGTGACAAAACAGAGTTGTATAAAATTGATAATAATTTTATACTTTGATTGTTTGGTACATGCTTAGAAAGTGGGTAACAAAGGGATATTTCAGGTCTACCATGCCCAACAGAATCTTGCATAAACAGTAAACTTAGGACAATATGAGCTTATCTTCATTATAACAACATCTTTTTCAAAAACATTGGGGGGGGGAGTGGTCTAAAACGCTCAAAGTTCCAGATAATTGCCATTCCACCTCTCTCTGCTTGGGTTCGAGTCTCTGTGGGTACGTGAGAAAGTTTGCCAATATGTTCTCGTGGGTTGATCGTTCTTTCCGGGTTTTTCCCGGGTTTCTTCTCCACCCGTTATACTGGCCGCCATGTAGAGCCTATCCTGTGCTGAACAATGACGTCTATCCCCATAACAAACAGCCAAAACAATGGACTCACGGGATCGTGTGTGGATGGAAGGAGTGGGAGCGAACGTACGGCAAACATGTCATTCTATTCAGATTCTGAATTCATTTAGTTGTTATTAGAGCTGTGCGCGCGTGTGTGTGTCTGTGTGTGTGTATGTGTGTACCTACCTAACCCATATTGGTTGTTCTTGTTGCCGTAGGTTTAACGTAATTTTTCAACACACCTTAGGCTATACATTTGGAAGGAATAACCTGCCCCCAAAAAGAACCACTAACCTACGGGAAGCTACTGGAAAGCTTTCTCACTTGCCCACGTTGCTCGAGTCCAAGATTCGAACACGTGTGTTCATAGGACAGAGATGAGATGACAACGATCGGCAAAGGTGAGAGCTTTAGTCCTCTGCCTCCATGTGTAGGTATTACATTATCTTGTAGGAAAGAAATCTATTTATCCGCAAGACAAAATTAATTGTTTTAAAAATCGAGAGTCGATACAAAGAACACTGATTGCAGGGTGACTGATCTTATCTTTGATTTTTTTTAGAACACATTTTAGAACTTGATGTCTTAAATTGGGGGTTGGGGGCAAAAACCTTGTAAGCAAGATGATTAAAAGAAGTCGCTGAAATTTTACCTGAATATTGATACTAATATTTGAAAATATTTGTAAGATTTTCAAGACATTTTAATTAATTTCAACATTTTATAGCTTTTTTAACTTGCACAGTTGGATAAAATCCATGTAAGTACGATTAAGCTAAACTCACTTGAAATAGACAAATAAAATATTTTAATGAGCATTGGGTAATATGTACTTGGCATGATTAGATTTCCAAACCATTACGGCAAGTTTTACAATCTTTACAACACATTGTCTAAGTTTTGGAAAATAAAACTTGTTTACTTAAACATTTTAAATAAGGTGTCGTAATGAAACGTTACTCCAAACCAGGCTAATGTGGATATTTATGTATCGTAAGCAGGTTCTGAAACCTGTTTAAGTGGACATATATAAAGAGATATATAAAGAAAAAACATTGCTAGCATGATAAAGAAAAATCACTAACGGTTGGAAAATAAAATTTTGTACGCATATTTGTTATATTATGTAGATGAAACGATTATATTTTCAGTCATCATATCAATTTTTGTCCATTTTTTACACGTTACTTATAAATATTTGGGCCTTTCATATGACATTTTAATGAAAATTAGTTGATGTAGACAAATGAAATCTGGCATGTCTATGCAGATGAAGTCATTTGATCTTCACACCGTTACATAATTTGTTCACGTTTTTAATTTTGTACAGGAACTTTTGGGGGTCTGCTTTAGGGGCATTCGTGATTTTAAATACGAGCAATCTTGGGGCTTTTTGAGGCAGCAGGGATTTATGAATATGGTTGAGAATGTATTACTTTGAATGAAAGCAAGATATATAAGTTCTTCCATCTATAGAGTAAAGCCTGCCATTGCAGACTCCTTCCTAAATGAAACATGCTCTTAAATCACAACCTTTCTGCCTTCATTCCTGTGTTAAGTTCTTCCATCTAATTAGAGTAAAGCCTGCCATTGCAGACTCCTTCCTAAATGAAACATGCTCTTAAATCACAACCTTTCTGCCTTCATTCCTGTGTGGCTATGATCATTAGGCCTCGTTGTATATTATACCAGTCCATAAAGGATAAAAAAGGCGGTACTATGTGTGTCCTTTGTAGACGAGTTTCACTGTAGCTAGTATTGCTTCCGTTGATACTGTTATCAATATTGAAAGCTGATATAATTTCGTCATACAAATAATTTTCATCCTATCTTACACACAGGTGAACATCCACTCCTTTGTACGAAGTGTTAGCTAATTAACGCTAGTTACATTGGAAACTGTTTAAGGTCACTAGAACGAAACTAAGGCCAGGTTTGACCCCATGATACCAGGAAAATCTCTGTGGCATACTTTGACCTGTCAAAAGGCAAGGTTTTGTGCCTCAGTTGTATTTGATCGTGTTGGCTTTTTGTGGGAAGTACTTTTTAAATGCAGGGTTTCCTAATGACTTCTTACACTCCTGTGGCAACTAAAAGTTGGACCAGAATGCTGTTTAATTACAGTGCCTCTATCTCCCTCAAGGATTACAGCATTACCATCACTATGGTCTTTGAGACTTTGTTTTCCGAAACTGAAACTTTCCGGTGACGTCTCTGCAATTGTGACATTAGAGTTGAAACACGGTGCTGTTACATTGTATTGTTCTCATCCTGTCCAGGGAATACACCTGCTTCATCAATATGGTCTACGTTTTATGTACTTGATGTTGTTTATAATGGTGTTAGCTGCACCTCATTTAATTTATTCAGGAAACCCTGTGCCTGTTTGCAGTATGTTATGTTTACAAAGTTACTTTGACATGGTTTTCATTCTAAGGTAATTATTTAAAGCTTCTATTGTTAGTTTGTTGTCTTTTGTCTATTACGGTTGGATATTTAATGTTTAATCAATATTCTTCAAGATAATTCATGCCTGTTAATTTTAATTACATACTTATCATACGTTTGTATTCGACTATATAAGTGTGCTTATTGACGAAACTTTGTGTGTGGATGCATCTAAAAACAGACATAATTATATCCTATATACGCGCTTAGAAGTTCAACTGCAAACTGCTCAGACCAGATCTGCTGGCACATTATCTGGGTCTGTGCAGTTTCTTAAGAGTAATCATTGAAAATGAACATCGATCCTGATCTGCTGGCGCAGTATGCAACGGTAGATCAGGGTCTGTCTTGTTTGTAATTGGACTCTACGTATAAAAGTTTATATGCGGTAACTAGGACAAGTGGTTTATTGTTCTGCTTTGATTATGGTCTTATGATCAGTGTTTGTTTTCAGAACTATGGCAATATTTTAAGCAAGCTTGTATTGAAACTTGTATGAATATATTCAGAGACAAAAGAATTGGGTTTTGCTTTTATCCGTTTCTTATATATTGTATTTCGTAATGATTTTGAATATGTTTATCCGTTTCTTGCATACTGGATTTCATAATGACTAAGGAACTGTGTTCGTATATAGCCGCCTCAATGCTTTATTTAAACAGTAAATTAATTGGAATGATTCAAACTCATATGCCCTAACAAAATTAAAGTTCGGAGACTGTGCAAAGGCCATAATGACGTCCTTATTACTAACCGTTTTCGTTTCATTCATCAATTTGTGTCCACCATCCACATGACTCTGCATTCAGTCAGTCAGTTGAAAATAATCAGCATTTGTATTTACTGTTTACAAATGGAGCAGGGTTGGAGGAGGCGGCATAAAAGAAATATAACAAAAATTAAAATAGAATTACTGTGAATAATAACTAGTTACGTGTGTAGGGAATACCTGACATATGCAACATGTACGCCATCTCTTGCCAGCTAAAAGACCCCACCCCACGCCCATAAAAGCAAAAAAAAAAAAAAAAAACCGAAAGAATTGATGTTCTCTTCATCCAAATGGCAATTCGTGTTTCAGTGTCCGCAAGGAAGTATTAAATTCTTATCTCATTCCATCAGCAAAACAGTTAAAACACCAAACGATTCGATTTCAGATTTTAAATATTTTATTATTCTATTCCAAATAAATATATTTGATGTAGGTAATTCATTTTTATTTACATTAAATATGATTAGCTCTGCCATTTTTTATGGAAAGTTCAAGGTTGACAACGGGTTTTTTTTTTCCTGTCGCTTCTTCAGCCATCAGAGTTATTAAGGGGCCAGTTTAGGTATATCGTGTCGCTGTAAATTCTGGGAAAGATTAGGCGTACAGTGACATAGCTGTAAGTAATGAGAGAAATAAATGTGGAATTTTAGAAACTTTTTTAACTGCCGTTGTTTGAAGAAAATAATGAATTCAACGAAATGTTTACAATACGTTTTAAATCTTTCGTCATTTAAGACTCACTGTAAAATGGTCGCGCAGACTTTCATTTGCGGAAACCTTGTATGATCTCAATAGCGTTGTCATTCTGAAAAAAAAACACACTCACCAACATGCTCTTTATTTACTTATTTGATGAGCGGCGTCCACGATCTTCTTCCTGTGCAAATTTTACTAATGTTTAGTATTCATTCAGTTATTATGTTAATGATCAGTTTCCCATATATTGTTTTGTAATGACCCTAATTTGGGAATAAATATTTAACTTAAAGTTGTGCAACAAAATGCACACCAACCAATGAATTCGTTAGTTATTTTGGATTGCCTTGATCCTTAATTCTGTAAAAAAAAAATATCAGTCATTTTATCTTTTTTGTTTTTTACTTAAGGAATAAGTTGTCTGTTGTGTAAGTTTGGGATATTTTTGTACTTACTACTTTTTAGCTACACTGAATTTAAAAGCAGGTATACACAGAAATGCTTAATAATAACACATTTTTTCAGCGTTATTAATAACCAGAAACCTAGCCTTCGTAAATTCCAGCATATAAATGTATAATTAACAATTCTTGACTTTCAAAAAATGAAATTTGATGATTGCTATTACTGAGTCTAGGGATGAAAAGTACAGTGTTCATACATCAGTTAACATAAAAATATTATAATTTTCGTATTTTGTCAGACCAAACCAGACGACTAAATGAAGTACCGCTTCGGTGGCCTAAGTGGTTAGAGCGTCCACCTCAGATGCAGGAGGTCGCGGGTTCGAACCCGGCCGAGTCATGCCAAAGACATGTAAAAATGGTTTTAACAGCTGCCTCGCTTGATGCTCAGCATTAAGAGGTTAGTGTCGGCCTGGTGTCAGGGTAATGTGAGTGGGTGGGACATGATGCTACATGTCTGCGGCATGATGCCCCAGTACTATCACTATAAACTGCCACACTGCAGACATCGTAGCGATATGACTGAAAAATTGTTTAAGCTGCGTTAAAAGTCCAAGTCTCTCTCTCACACACACACACACACACACACACACACGCACACACACACACGCACACACACAAAATGAGGTTTCATGGTTGATAAGTATCGTGTCTTGCTTCTGTTACCTGTTGTTGTTTTGAACTTTTTAAAAATTCTGATCTTTTAATAATCTTCGTCCATTTTCTCAAATATTTGACTAATATATTTTGTGGTGCATCTCGCTCTTTTTGTGATACAAAGACTCTGAAAGTCCAGAATTCATTTTCCTTTGATAATCTATAACAAAATTTAAAACCGAAATGGGGTGTCTTTGTTCTCAAACGTGGTGCAAATTGAAGTCTGTGAATATGGAGGAGAGTTCCAAGATTTTCCTCCCTTTCATATGGCAGTCACTGTACACGCACACCTTTCATATAAATATTTGTCAGACATTGTTTTATGAAGGAAGAAGGTCGATGACATAGATTTTTAAGTACATTCAATGACTTTGAGAAATAGACCTAGAAACACAAAAATGTTGATTATTTTATATCAGATTAGAGCCTATGTAACTCAAAGATTACCTCCCTTTTATCAATCCTGTTGCAATTTGCACTCAAAATTTATTTTGTTTAAGATTTGCGATTCATATCCAACCAGAATACGTAGTTTTTGATTCATTAAAAAGCTCCAGAGGGAAGCTTCTATCTTTTTTAATTTACCATTACAGCTTGCTTCCATACTGAACTAAATTCCTTGACTTTTTCAAAATGGCAATTGCGAGACAGCTATGCTTTTGCAAGACCTTTCACGGAAACTATAAATAGTTATTATGAGAGTTAAATTTTATTTTAGGTCACATGCAACAAATAGCCTATGTGTGGTAGAATATTAATTAGCATATTTAAAAGAACGAAGGTCGCTGTTTCGCTGAAGGTAATTACCGGAATAAGAAAAGAAATATGATCTTTTCTGAATAACCCATGGTATTGTAAATCGTACTGATTGGGAGGCTTGAATCCAATATCATGCTTGTT
Organism: Megalonaias nervosa; assembly: GCA_016617855.1. Classification (NCBI taxonomy): domain Eukaryota; kingdom Metazoa; phylum Mollusca; class Bivalvia; order Unionida; family Unionidae; genus Megalonaias; species Megalonaias nervosa. The sequence continues at coordinate 72,169 of JAECUM010019674.1, forward strand.
CTTTCACTGTCGCCGAACAGGTAGGTACTACTTAATGTAACGGTAAGATCTCACCAGGCTATGTTCCTGTAGTGGGCACTTACAAAGGGAATTGTGGTCAAAAACGAGGGTCGCAGCTTTTTTTGCTATCCATTAGATTCTACCTAGTGGATAGGTCATTCGTAAGGGCAATTGCCGTTTCCCATAAGAGTATAGTCATTTGTCCTAATATTACCGTTAACAGTTTATGGGAACTGAATTAGTGCGCTGTTCTCAGATAGCACATAGACTGTGCTTGAGGAGACTTGATTCGAACCAGTTTTACATATGAATTAAGACATTGAATGCAGGCGGTGACAAATGATGCTTTTTGGACCGTCAGCTGATAACAAGCGATATTATAAACAAAATCCTGACCCACAGAATGATTTAGTTGTTTTGCTCTTGGATGTTACATTTTCCCATGTAGAACTTTCAAATATATATATTTTTAAAAAGAAATCATGTTGTGAAGAGGCATCTTCATGTTCTGATTGTGTTGGAGATGATTTTGGAATGAATGACATCGTTGTCCACACCGCTGCTCCCCGAAGGAGATCAGATTTCTTTCAGTTTACATCGGTGTAAAGAAAATCCATATTACCATATCTCCTCGTCTTTCTTTCATCATTTAATGATGGAAAAACACTGTCATTGTTTCTTGGTCGTCAGGTAATAAACCTAGACGGTTTCCATAACCCACTCGCAGTTTGCTATGGAAAGCTGTTTTGTTGACTCTTTTAGTTCCAGCAACTTACATTCTCTTCACTGGTTTGTTCATCAGTTCTGTCAGCATTACCATGTGGCATTTCTTCAAGTTTTTTTTAATCTTTCTTGTAACTGATACTATTCTTTCACAGTGGCTCAATTGCTTGAATGTCGGGCTCGTATTCCAATGGTCTCAATTTCGATACCAGTCCAGGTTGACTACCCCGGGGTGTCCTTCGGAAAGGCATTTGAGTACCATTTCCTTGGCATTATATAGTTAATAATGCACTTAAAGTGCGTCTAAAATCAACAATAACTATACAAAAATCAATCATGTGCGTTTCTATTTTCAAAGCTACTGTCTGCATCAGCTTCACTTGATAATATATACGTCAGCATCACTTGACGATGTCTAGGTCATCATCACTTGATGATGTCTAGGTCAGCATTACTTGATGATGTCTAGGTCAGCATTACTTGATGATGTCTAGGTCAACATCACTTGATGATGTCTAGGTCAGCATCACTTGATGATGTCTAGGTCAGCATCACTTGATGATGTCTAGGTCAACATCACTTGATGATGTCTAGGTCAGCATCACTTGATTATGTCTAGGTCAGCATTACTTGATGATGTCTAGGTCAGCATCACTTGATGATGTCTAGGTCAGCATTACTTGATGATGTCTAGGTCAGCATCACTTGATGATGTCTAGGTCAGCATCACTTGATGATGCTTAGGTCAGCATCACTTGATGATAATGCTTGCATCAGCATCACTTAATGTCTGCGGGAGGATCACTGCATGATAATATCTGCATCGGTCTCACTTGACGATGTATGTATGAGTATCGCTTGACGACAATATCTACTTTATATATTTAGTGGTCCAGACAAGTTGGCAAGTTCTTGGAGAGTAATCCTTTACGACGTTTAGCTCGTTGGGAAATATGACAAACAATCTACTATCATGCTTTTCTCCGGAAACCGTTCTTGTTACTGAGAACACTGTTTTAGTGGGTATATTGCTGTTGCCTCCAGGGCCGTTTTGATTGTATATAAACTACGACACTTACAGTGGTACGAGATATTTTATCCTAAAGTATTGTTGATATCAAGAATACTGTAATTTTATGTCAGCACGTTTGATATGGGTACTTTACACCGATATATCATTGTATGCCCTAAATTTGAAAGAAAGTGTTTTTGTTTTACCACAGCAAATGATTCAGCTTAGAATAGCCTAACGTCTGGGTTCATTTCTTCACTACTACCATCACTTGTACTAACGCCATCACCTTGATCACGTCTACAACTCCTATAAAGGGCTACGAAAATATTTTTTTTTTAAAAATTAGAAATATTGAGTTATTTTACAAAAGAAATGAAGAAGGATCATAGCCACCATCCATCTATATTTCTTTCTTTATGAGATTCATAACAATATACAGAGATGGTACGGAGACGAAATTGAAAAGGACATAACATACAATCAATCCATCTTTATTTCTTCCTTATAGAGATTGAAAGCAACATAGAGGGATGGTGCATAGGCAAAGCTGAAAGGATACAACAGTCACACACACACACACACACACACACACACACACACACACACATGTTGGTGATCGTTATATGTATAAACTGCCAAACCCTTTAATTTGATTTTGCTGGTAGGTTAGTTTGGTGTTTCCTCTTAGTAATAAATACAATTTTTTTAAATTCAATTCGCTTAGTTGACATGATAATATGCGTATTTGATTAAGACACCTGCGACATGAAAGAAATGATGCTCATGAATTTCGGTTCTTTCTCTAAATAAATGGACCAGAATGTTACTTAAGCGTACTTTGTAGAGAGGCTTAGGCAGGAGCTGCAACTATTCCCCCTCCTTTCGTGGATAATCGATATGTTTGAAATTTTTAGGTTTCAGAAAAAATGTATCGTTTGAACTCCATTAGCGACTTAATGTATATATATCTCTGAAGGATTAATCCACAAATTGACACTAGATTCTGCAAATGATTTTGTATAGCATACCTGCATAAGAGTAAAACTGGGTCAGGTCTGTTATACAATGGATATCAGTTATCTCGCTCACATGGCGATAACCAATTATTGCTTATGAAACAAACAAAAACAAACAAACAAACAAACAAAAAACAGTTGGGCAACTCCGTTGATAATCCTATAGAAAGTTACTCGTTTTGATTACTTTTCCATTCCCCATAAAGAGAAAAATCTGTTTCTAAATATAAACATTCTTTACTTGAATAACAAGATACAATGGTACTAATGCAGGAAGCTTTAGCTGCAGTTTCTCTTTTAGTCTACTTCTCCGTCCCGAACTACATTGGCATATTCCAATATTTCAGTAAGGGTCTAACATAAGAAGCAGAAGAGAGGGTGAACCCTACAATTATTTTTCGAGCAAATATATTAACCATGAAAATCATACTAAATAAGACAAAAAATATAGGGTTAATAACGCTAAACCAGAACCTCTAACCGAATTGAGATTATCTCACCGTAGCATAGCTACGCGGGTTACTCGTTCGTGACACCTGTGTTTGTAAATGCTATGCGTATTCATTTATATGCTCGTGCGCGTAATTTTTGTCAGTCCATCCTCTCTGCTGCTGTAATTAACCAAAAATTTTATCAAGTCCGTTACGATATCTCGACCTAGGATCATGTCAATTTATTGTTATAAAACCAAACGGGGTAGCTTGTGCTTTTGAAAAAAAGTTTTTGAATTTAATCATATCCATGTTTCCTGAACACCAAGTATAATAAATATTTTGCAGCGTATGATTAACAACTCCGTTAAACACAACTAAAATATTGCAGTTGTCTCTGATTACTTTAGGTATTTGCGTATATCTTTGAGTAACATAAATCACGTCTGTGTTTTTATGTCTACCTCGAGAAAATATCCGAGCTGGATTTAATTGTTTGTCCAGCATAATATCATCGTACACTACTAAATCATTAATAAGTCCATCAAGGTCATCTACAGATGGCGCTTCATCAATACTAGTAACAAAATCAATAATATCATTACCATCTTCATTCAGCAACTTTGCATTTTCATTAAAACTTTAAGTACTTCATAGCATCGTTGATCATCTACAGATGGTGCCACTAAATATAGTTTATCCCACTTGAGCCATCTCATTATTAAATTAAGCAATAATTGCGTCTTACCACTTCCAGATGGCCCAATTATTATCATTCTGATAGAATTCGGTAGCGCTGGGTGATGTTTGACTGGCTCCTGTTTTCGTGTCGCCGAAAAGTCAATTATGTCCATAATAATAAGTAATATGAATCTATATTGTGTTCGATGCAAGGCACCCACCCCCACCACTGGATTAACAACAATAATAACAAAAAATAAAAAACGCGCACTGACTGGTAAGTGTGAAAAGTGTGGCGCCAAAAAATACAAATTTATTTCGTCTAGCACAAAGACAGGAGGTGATATCGCTGCTTCGTTGGGAAAATTACCAGGGCTTCCGCGGGCGAAGTATCCCGGAGAAAAACACTTACCCGGATACAATTATTGTGGTCCTGGAACTCGACTTGATATCCGACTTAACGACGAGATCAACCAAGACCAGGAGATTATCCAATAAATAAGATTGATCAAGCGTGTCACGTTCATGATGTTGCGTATGAAAGCAAGGATTTACAACAACGACATATTGCAGATGTGAAGTTGATTCATGCGTTAAATTCTATACCTGATAAATCTCTCAGAGAGAAACTTAATAGTTTTTAGTAAAATCTGCTATGAAAGGTAAACTAATGCTAGGGGTTGGTAATTAATTATATAACTATTATAATGGAATCTGTTTATTATAGCCCAAGAGGATATTGGAAGAGCAGAGCAGCGATTAGTAAACTTGCTGAAGCAGCAAATGTCTCACGTGCCTGGAATTTCAACTTCAATATTCTGTCGCCGAGTATCCGCTGGGCGATAACACAATGGTACAGGTAGATTTGAAAATTTTTCTTTATGTAACAAAAATAATTTTTCTTGCAATTCATCACGAACTATCTTTCTACTTGCAACTATTAAATCATTTGGTATCCACAGATTCCAAAAATCGTTCACAGGAGTTTCCGGAATTATTTCACGCATTATATCACATTGTATTCTATCTGGCTGTAGTCTGATTAATCTTTTAAATTCTTTCAGAGGTTCATCAACAGCTCTGTGACCATAGGTTATCTCCTCATAATAATCCACAAACGTTTTTAACCACTCATGTGGAGACTGCCCAACGAAAGGTTGCGGCTGACCATGATCGCCGCACATTATCACAACAGTATTTTTTGTCAGTAACCAATCAAGAAATATTTTTAATGTTTCTAACGATACCGTACAAATTTCATCCCAGATGATAATCCGGGGTATATATTTCTCAACCATTCGCTCAGGCGTCCACGTATCCCCGCACCATCTGAAGAAACCATGATAAGTTTGAGATTTTACTCCTCGTTCATTTATTTCTCTGGCTAGTCTATGTGTAGGTGTCAGCACAATCATGTCAACGGAGTTCTTCAAACCCGTAACATCGTTACGGCGAAATAATTCAATGGCACGTGTTGTTTTTCCAGAACCTCCAGGCCCATTGAGATAAACGGTTTTATGTCTGGCCACAGGATCAAACACAGATGGTGCTGTCGATGCTAATATTTGATTATGATTGCTGTAATATATTTCCTTGATTTCAACGTCTGCAGATTCGGAATAGTCAAGTATATTTTCTTGTTTTATTCACCATGATCCCCATTCACCATTACCGGGTAGCGGTTTTAGTAAATCTAAAAAATTTTTTATTTATATAAAATGAATCCGTGGCAACTCTAACCGCGTAACGAGGAAATCTGTTTATCAACGATAATAAATTTATGGAAACGTAAGCGGGCATAGAAGATCTTAAATGAGTAAACTGCGGTGACTCACCATCAGTATAGTTCACGACTGTACCTAATTTAGACTCGTCTGATAACTAAGCATTACTCCGACTTGTAAATGTATTTTTTTCCGTTGTATCAGCAGTTATAAAATCGAGTTCAGCATCATCCATAATTAAATCTTGTACACATTCGTTTATGATCATATGATCCTCCTTGAGTAAACTTACCAATTATTTTCCTACCAAGATCTTTTGCAATTTTATTTTCGTAATCAATCATATCAGGATTTTCATCCGGGGAATTTTTCTTTTGCTGTGGTAACCAAACTTGTTTCTGCGGGCGATACGATATAATGGCTTCGTTTACGTTCAACGACACTAAAATTCCAGTATCAGGCATATACCGTAATAGTACTATTGGAGCCCAATATTTTTCTGAGAAATGTCTTCCAAACCAAACATAAATAATCGGATGCAGATTTTTCGCAAACTTGAATGACTTTATACAAGCAAATCCAGCTAAGTCAAAATTTGGTAAGAGTCCTTTTATCGCAACTCTGGTCATCTCGTGTGTGGGATGTCCGAATCTTTTAAAGTATCCAAAACATTCTCCGTATTCAAGAAAACTTCCAGGATAACACGCTACCATATCAACCGATATAATATCGCTATAATCGTATTTGGTATTCCATAATCCACCGTGTCCGTATTCGACACAAATGTGCTGGATGTCTTCAAGAAATTCTAATCGCGTCGGTTTCCATGAATTTTTCTCTTGAGCAAAGTGAGCCGCAACTGATGGAACTGTAAAACAATTATTCAGTAATTGTTCAACTTCGACATTATCAGAATTATATTTCAATGCAAGATTTTTCATTTTTTCGTGGAGAGATTCTTCACGATAAATTTCTCCGTTAGGCCTTACAAACTGATCGTAATACGAATCTAAACTTTGAAATAACCACACGGATACAGGGTCACTCTTACTAATATTTCTGATAGCGTCGAATATATAATCGCTGTAAAATTTAACTGTTCTATCCCGTGGAAATATTGTTACTGCCACAGTCCATGCATGTGCGTTATGATCAATGATTGTTATAGGGGTTCCATTTTTTGTATATTTCGGTTTGTACAAAATCTCTCCTTTTAATGTCTTCACTGTTATTGGAAATCTCAAATTTTTTTCTAGCTTAGCAACGTCGCTGATAGATGCTCCGGTATCTTTAACTATCCCTGCCCACACATTTATTTTTTTACGTCTTAGATCTGTTAAACCGTTTCCGCGTATTGCTTTTGAGAAATGTTCAATAACTCGCTCGGCTACGCAGTTTAGTCCCCTTGACGAAAATTTCATTGGTTTGAGATTATTAACGCTATGTTTATCATTTAGCGGATATATCGCATAAACAACTGCAGTTACAGGATACTCTCGTTCATAATACGGTTTATCAATATCAGTCAATGTTCCTGGTTTGGATTTTTTATTTAACATAACAGTGTTATTTCCAGTGTGAATTCGTACAGGGTCACGTTTATCATGGATAATCCAAGTGTTGTCATCTGTCTGCACATAAATTTTACCAGAATAATATATCGCTGAGTGTCGAGATAGTTAATAATATTTCTACCTCGTTCGTCATGCATTCTAACATCAATGGTATTCATGATCCTGAATGTTGACCAAGTATGAGCTGCACCATCGTTGTAAAATTCTTTTTTGGCTTCACGGATACGATCAGTCATATCGCTATTTATCAAAGCTAGATCTTGCATCGAAAAATTGAATTTAGATTTTGGTAGTTTGTCAAGATCGAATCTTGTTCTGGAAGGTTCAATTGCGGATAATCTCTCAAATTCCTCCATGCTATAATTAAGGCAAAATATATGTTTAATTAAACTTTAATTATATATATAATGATACAAACAAATAACAAATGCAGGTGGTTAATGATAGAAGTTTCTCTTCCTTATAATAAATCATTCGTAAATGAATTCTGTAGTTACCACATGCAAAGTTTTCGCAAAGGTAGTCTAGGACCGAAACCGTGTTTACGATGTGGTGTCCGGCTCACAGGAGAAACACGGTGATGCGTGCAATGCGGTGGTAAAAGATACAGAGAGCTGAAACGATATTATGATAAGAAATATAATAATGAATTCCCCATGAAAACTACCGAAGACTACCTCGCTAAATTTTCAAAATAATCATTTAGACAAATAATATTAGTATACAAATGGAGCAAAATGATTTTGCGAAACATCCAATAATTAAAAATTAGGAAGCGTCTCGTGATGGTGTCGTCAGAAACTGCAGATTAAAAAACCAGTTGGTAATGTTGATAATACTGGGTATTTCAGATTTACTGTTGGAAAGAAAAGATATTTATCTCATAGGTTCATATTCGAATGTTTTCATGGGGTCATCGAAGACAGACTTATGATCGATCATATTGATCGAAATCGGAAAAATAATAATTTATGTAACCTTCTAACTGTTACGCAAAGTCAGAATTGTAAGCTTGGTGAAACCGGTTTGCACAAAATGTTTGAAAAAAAGGCTATTAAGTCTGTAAATGTCGAGACAGGCCGAGTAGATATATTCCCTTCCATAAACGCGGCTGCTAAATATTTTAATATTATCCCGAGTTCGGTACAATATATCGCGGATAATTTAACCAAGTCTGCATTTTTGAAAAAATTCAAGCAAAAGATCACGTTCCAGTACGCTGAATAATTTTGAATTATCTGCAAAATAAAAGCGAGACAACTCTGTCAGGTAAATCTCTCTGATAGATTAATTAAGCAGTTGTCTCCCTTTTGTTATTGCGTATACATGACGACACGTTTATATTCAGTTATACGTCCAATCCCTCAAACATTGAAGTCTGAGAAATCTGCATATTTCATATTGATCAAGCACAAAAATCTCAATTATGTGATTTTATTCTTGGACGTTGTCAAGATGATATTGAATTCCGTGATAAAATCACAACGAACCGCGCTACGGTAGATTTTACATAAGCCGTGTGTGCGGTAGTCATTATCGATTTTTTTTGTGTATCTAGACTGTAGCATGCGGAAAGAACTGGAATAATATCGATCCATGCATTATTGCTAACACAGTTCTGGTAGCTTGAGAAATATAATATTTTAAACAAGGCAGAAATATGTAAGATTGTAGATTTATTTTATATTTTATTCAGAATCTGTTTATCACAGAATCTAGTAGTGTATACTTATCACCCTTGACTCAGTCAAGGGAATTTCCTGCTAGGTAACTATATGATTATTTTTAAAACGTGTATTTGTAACTGGAGCTCATGGTCCAGTGGTAACTCATCTGACTCTCGTACTCAAGGTCTTGAGTTCGAACCCCATGACTGACACTATCGATGGTTTGGCCCTGGGATGCCAATTTCCTTAATAATTGTGGAAGTTCCCCTGTGTACACCTCCTCCCGCCACGTCAAACAACGTGGTGAGTGTATTTTGCACTCGCCCGGGGTTTGATTTGGATCCTCCAAACATAAACAACAGGATGATGTGAACTCGTGACCTTGTGACCTCACTGAAGGGTACCCCACCCAAAGACATTCAGAAAGAATGTCACCAGACACAGAAGTCTCGTAAGGTGCCTGTGGGTCATTAGAAAGACCTTAACCATGAAGAGTGCCTGTGGCCTTAAGGCCTTAACAAAGGACTCTTACGGTAAAGGCTTTACTGGTCAATGAAGGGACCCCGTGGAATGGCAGAATGATCGTCATAGCTGTTGTTTATTTTTATTCAGAAATATATTTCAGAAATATATTTTTATATTTATCTGATTCAGAATATATTTTTATATTTATCTGATTCAGAATATATTTTTATATTTATCTGATTCAGAATATATTTTTATATTTATCTGATTCAGAAATATATTTTTATTTTTATCTGATTCAGAATATATTTTACTTTTACTATTATATTAATTCTGGCTCAGAAATATTTTTATTATAATAAAATTTTATTTTTTATGAAATTCAGTCAGATTTTCTAAATTTGATGGGTAAGTTACCTAACAAAATTGTGACTTTGATCAGATTTTCTAAATTTGATGGGTAAGTTACCCAACAACATTGTGATTTTTATCAGATTTTCTAAATATTTTTATTTTATTAAGAAATAGTTTATGAAATTCAGTCAGATTTTCTAAAATATTTTTTACTTCTATTATTATATTAATTCTGATTCAGAAATATTTTTATTATAATAAAATTTATTTTTTATGAAATTCGGTCACATTTTCTAAATTTGATGGGTAAGTTACCCAGCAACATTGTGAATTCAGTCAGATTTTCTAAATTTGACGGGTAATATACCCATCAATATTGTGACTTTGATCCGATTTTATGAATTTGACGGGTAATATACCCATCAACATTGCGAATTCAGTCAGATTTTCTAAAATAGTTTATTTTTATTAAGAAATATATTTTTATTTTTATTAAGAAATATATTTTTATTTAAACAAATATTTATTGTATAATGAATCATGAAAATATTAATGTTATTATTGCTGCTTGTAAGCAATTACAACACAGAGGTATAAAAATATCTGATGAGCTTGATGCTGAAAAAATTATGAGTGATTTTGAATCATTACAATTTCGAAAATCAGAAAATAGGTATACGCTACCCTCCGATAATAGGTTGATAAAGTTGATCCAGCAGGCGATATTACAATCGCTGGCAGCAATCACGGATACGCAGGTGAAATTATTTGTTCCCCTTTCACGTTCAATCGAAAAGATCAGGTCAGAATTATCTCACGAATACGAAACGAAAAGAATTGTACACGCTTGTATAAAACAGTTGAGAGATATTATATCGATGACGGAGTCACTGAATGAAGTTGCGCAAGAGTTACTACCGAAAGATAAGGACGAGTGTGACTCCACTCATAGTGAAAGTGACTGTAGTGACAACGAAACCAATAGTGTCACCCGTAACATAGTCACGGACGTTGTGCCAGCTAAACAAGAAGGATAATTCATTTCTGATCCACGTCAAGGATAATAATCACCGGGTAAAAAAAAATATTTTATCCTTGACTTAGTCCTTGACAACGTCAAGGGGGACATTTTTTTTTTTTTTTTTTTTTTTTTTTTTTTTTTTTTTTTTT
>JAECUM010019675.1:0-18433 GCA_016617855.1 Megalonaias nervosa
TATATATATATAAGGTACACATGCAAAAATTGGTAAGTTGGCTAATGTGTAGACGATATCCCGTCAAGGTATTTTAAAAATCACAGAAGAAATGCAAAGAGATAATTTAAAACGCATGAAGTTCATTCCAATTTTTTTTTTTATGAAAAACAAATTACAACGTAAGAGAGACAAGTTGGTTTGCTAGAATTAGAACAAAAAGGGTAATACATTTTCGTTACTTTCATCAGGACCTTTAAACTTCTTTCAGACTTCATTCAAGAAAAGTATGGCACCGAATCACACGACTACTCAATCAACTGTGCATTCTTTCGTGGACAAAATTTTTACCCCGAAAAGGTTTAAAGCACCCATCAACCTGCAAATCACAAGAATGACTAGATACAGTCAGTACCACATATAAGGTCTAAAATTAATTATTGTACGAATGATAATGACCCAACATTTACAGTGTGCCATTTTACCGTTTACGAGGGGTATTTAAAAATTCTGAGTATTAGTGAGCTGTAAGAAAAAGTTCATTATTACACCAGGCCGATCAGTCCTAACACTAGCCTCTTAATACTGAGCGCCTAGCGAGGCAGCTGTTAGTACCAGTTTTATAAGTCTTTGGTATGACTCGGCCGGGGTTCGAACCCACGACCTCCCGCATCCGAGGCGAACGGTCTAACCACAAGGCCACCGGAACGGTAAAGTTTCATATAGATCTGTCATTAGTGATATTCTGAGGTGCTCCTTTTCTTATTACATGAAACATAATTTTATTATATATTTCATACCTAAATCACCATCCTATATAGTTTTTCTTATTTTAACAAAATTAAAGTAGGATTTTTTATCTGATAAATAAGAAATTGTACTTTAATAGTATATTTTCTATCAGCCCTTTTTTAGAATCTCTGTATTTAACTTATTTAGCCAATTTATTATTTATAAATTTATTCGATAATGGTAAGATTTACAATAAATGAAAATAAAAGTTTCCTTAACATTATGTTTTCTGTCTCAGATTATTTGAACTTTTAGAGACCTAAGGTATGAGAACGCAAACCAGTTTTGAAGTTAAAAAGAAAAAAAATAAGTACATTCAGAGACTGAGGATCTGTACATTAATATTGCCAATTAAGTATTGGAAAACAATCACACGCTATATCTAATATTTTATCATAAGTAAACATTTTTATTATAATGCGAACATGATTTTCTCGAATTCGATTATTTTAGTTTTGCGACAAAATCTGTTCCAAAATGAAGCTTATGATAAATATAAGAAAAACTGGGAATGATAAAATATTAATGTCATTTTTCCTATAAACTTGAGCTTTCTATGTGCTGTCGATGTTGCTCTGCAGTATATTTTTTTTTGGCCCGAGCATGTGTACAATAGTGTCACGGGAAAAAAGGACTTCTGAGAGGTGCGTTAAAATGGGTGACGCACTACAAAATCTGTACGACAAAGTGTCGTCTGGATTTAAGCTTTTTGAGGGAATATATCATTTAGATTTCTTACCCATACTTTGCTAAAAAAAAACCCAAAAAATTTGACACTTTTAAAAAATCCAACTAATGTTTCCAAAGTAATGAGAAATATCATTATGAAAGAAGTATTTTTTCTGAAAAGGTTAAAGTAAGTTTAAGTGCGTCAAAACCGGGTACTTCAGGATACTGTGCTGTCCCTAATGGTCAGTCGTAGTTTACTTTGCACAAGGGAAGTAACTTTAGAGAGAGAAACTTTAGAGAGAGAAAAGGGAACGTATTTTCGGGAAGGTTGTAGTGCCCACAGAACGATTTCAGCGTTGGCAGTGGATTGCTCGTATTTCTTGCTATTCCGTTAACTCTAGCTGACCCGCTCTATCTGTCTGGTATGGATCGTTCAAGCAAACACGTGGCATTTAAGATATTTACTGCAGCTACTTTACTTTGTTACGTAGCAGCTTACAGCCTAGACAATTTTGACAAGGAAGGGGTTGTGCCTGACGTTATTGACAAAGCGCCGACACAGCAGTTAAAAGTGAGTTTCATGCCTTTTCGTGTCCTCTTCTAACTCAGTGTATTCATACATATTATCAAATGGGTTAAAACAAAAAATAATAATTTACCAGCAGTTGAATGCAATGTGTTGCTTCAAGTAATTTTAGATGAGGTACAGGTGTCACACCACTATTAGTTTTTTCTGTTCACACACACACACACACACACACACACACACACACACACACACACATATATATATATATATATATATATATATATATATATATATATATATATATATATATATATATACACACACACACACATACATACATACATACATACATGCATACATACAACTGACTCAAATATCTTCTTTCTGTTATTTAAATTATTTTTGAATAAAAGATAATTGTGTTGGAAATTTCAATGAGGATGTCTATCAGACTTAACATACCTGATGCTTTATTTGAGATATATATAGTTCTCATTTAACACAAAAGAACTCTATTCGATTCACAGAATGTTCAATATTTTATTTTATGTAATTGTTTATAAGATCAAGATGAAAATCATGTCAATTACAGACCTAGAGGTAAAGCAGGTTCAGAGCTCGGCACAAAAATCATGTAAATCACCTCCCAATAAAACTATACTTATGAGAATATTCAGAGCACGCTTTGCTTTTATAACCTTAGATAACATGCTATGTATGTGTCGCCTGTACATTAATTGATATCATTAATGAACAATAGGTCCACACAGATGTGAATGGACATACGGGTTCCACACATTCGTAAATATTTATGTAGTAAATAGGTGAAGTGATCGGACGGACTGGTATTGATAATATTACTTAAATAATTCGAGTTCTAGACCAATGTTCACTCTTCTTTTTCTTATTTTTATTTTTGTATTTAATGTTTTTCAAAAATATTTTGAATGTATCTTATAGGTGCACATACTTCAAAGATATCGCCGAAAAAAAGTTTTGTTTAATTTTTAACTGGATTTGATTGAACATTGAAACATGATTTTAGGAATGTCTGAATATAAAATAGCATGCAACAGCAAAATAGAACGCATTTGTGAATGTATCGTGCAAATCAAACACGCATGTTATAATTTTTGTCAGTGTTATTTATATATGCTATAATTTATTTTCATCAAACGCATATAATCCCGACTTGCAGAATGATACAAATATTTAGTAAGTTAGAGAATTCGCACTGCATCTGCTATATTTTTGTAAATGGAAGCAGATGATAATTTTAACTTTCTAGTAGAAAGCAGTAAAGATTGCTAGAGTCCCTCAAGAAAAAAAATATTTGCCTCAGACACTGATCTCCTGGAGTAGAACTGACAAGATAATAATCTAGGATTTGATAATAATCTAGGATGTGGTGTAAGAAGGAAATTCGGGATATGATCTTTGGGGTGAAGTATTTATTGACCATTTCAAATCTGATTTAGACAAGACGAAGTGAGGAATCAAAAAAAAAATTTAAAGGTAGCTGTAAGACACTGCGGTGTACTGCTTGGGTATTGTCCGAAAATAATGCTCTTACAATCGAAAACATTTTATGGAGAGCCTGGATATTTCAGCCAACAGAATATCTTTCCTAGATAGCATCAGAAAATGTTGTCGGGGAAATCGATTATCTATGCAGACGAGACACGTGTCAATACAGTTGACACAGTGCCGAAATGCTGGCCAAAGATTGAGATAGGATTCTACACTCACATGAATAAAGCAGAGAACATGATATTCTTTTAAGCGGGATTTAAAGATATGTTAGTCCCAAATTCCTCTCTCGTTTTCAAAGCGGAATCATCCGGCGGCGATTATCATTTTAAAATCAACCTCCCAAAATGTTCAAGATGTGGTTTTGACCGAAATGTTGATAACCAGTTTACGTGAAACGTTCCTATGAACCCTAAACAGTGCGCCTAATAGATACTTGCCCAACAGTGGCAAACAAGAAAGCAAAAATGCAAGACTGGTAGTGGAGCTACAATACCAGGCATAATGAAAACGTGATGAAATCGTCTCTGCTTGTACACTGCAAACAAATCGGAATAAAAACAAGATACGTCAACGAATTAATACCATTGCATGGTCACTATGCTCCGAGACTTCCACGTATTATGCAGACATGTATGCTATTGAACTAATATGAGAGGACCTGAAAGGATACATAGTGCTTAGCTATTCAAAATTCTGCCTTCAGATGTGAACAGTTTGAGGACGGATTAAAGGATTTGACAGAAGAATAAAAGGAATGATATTGTAATCATGTAAAAAAAAAAAAAAAAAGACAACTCGAGGAATCCTTTTGGAAACAAAGAAATTGCAGATGAAAGTGAACTGGAGAAAATACATCATTATAACATTAATTGCTCTAACAGCGACTTGCGTGTTCCCAAAGAAGACAGACATTGACGAGAAGATGACGAGGGTCCGTGTTAAAAATAACCCACCAAACAGGACGGTGATAGCCTGATACCGAAAACGGAGACTATTTAGACAATTGAAAACACCTCTAATTGTAGTCCGTTAAATAAGCGTCCAAAATCTGTGTTGATGCTGATGGACTGTTTGTGGGTATGATGTCACCTGTTCGTTAAATGTGCAATTCGCTGCACACATTTTTTTCTTTAACACACCATCTATCTATCTATCAATCTATCTATCTATCCATCTATCTATCTATCGTGTTAAACAATTGGTGGTGCATGGTCAAGATAATAGAAAATAAGGTAGCGGTAGGACAGATATAAGAGTAATAACAGGTTAAGTAGAAATAAGTGTAAGAGTATCAATATAAGTTTACATCCCTTTATACTTAAACCAACCCGTCTATCGTGGCGGCGAAGAGTTAAATTTACTTCAATCGGTATAGTCCTGAAAATCACTAGGATATACTTGAATCTGACGATTGCATTAGAATATGAAGATGGAAAGCTCATGCTTTTGAGATATCAAATCATTTGCTTCTGCCACTGTTGCCGATAATTTTGTTCCATGTTTGAAAGAGTTTGTCGCTGCGGACGTCAGTCTGAATTTCTTAGTGTGATTTGTCCTGGTTCGGCTGAATGCTAGGGTCTGATATTTATCCGCTGGTATTTCCACTTGGTTGTTCGTTATCTTGAATAGCATGGTCAGCTGGACCTTGTTTCGTCGGGACTCGGGTGATTCCCTCTGTAGATGATCCAGCATGGCTCTGACGCTGCTAATATTTCTGTATCTGTTTGTTATATATTTTGCGGCGCTCACCTGAACCATCTCTGTCTTGTACATCAGGTGTTTGTTATGATGAGCTTTTTACATCCTCGTTGTTGATTCGGATGTTTCGACGCAGGAGAAAAAGGGTGATGTTCCCATTTATCATCATCTTACCTATATGGCGCTTTCAGGAGAGGTCTTTAGAGAATTACATCCAAGATACTTTGTTGCATACTCGGTGGCTAGCTTGTGCCCCTTAAGAGTATAGTTGGACATGATTGGAGATTTCTTTTTGTAAATTCTAAGGATGATACATTTTTCTGGGTAGAAGGATATATCTCAAGTTGTTTCCCAGAGAGCCAGTCGGTTCAGGTTTTCTTGCACAATATTAGTCCTTGCGGGCGTACATTTTAAACACTTCTCGGTATTTTGTAACAGCCGTACGTAGCCATGAAATTCAAAATGACCACAGGACATAGGGTTGTGTTATTCAACGTGGATTTACAAGTCGTCATACATAGGATTTGATCCGGAAATAGTCTGTACCTATTATTAAACGGACCTTTCAACTGACCATAGCTCAGGAGACGCGAAAAATACCGGTAAGTATCTAAAATGTACACTGATATGTTGCTGACATCGGTCTGCAAACAGTTCCTCGATTTTGGGGGTCTGATTTATCGGACCACTAATTGTAACAACGGCAGCCTTACAGAGACAGCCGATACGGGGAAACGACAGCAACAAGACAGACATAGCATATACATAATTACAGCAAAGGAAAAACAGATAGTATTGTGAGTGAATCTTCAGAGTTTGAGAGACTGCACGTAACACAAGCATTGTATAAACTGGAGAAATCTAAAATCATTACCTTAAAGAATTTGTTCATGTAGATGTCAATATATACTAAATTAGATCTATAAAACAGTTGAATGTAAATGAAAGAAAACAGTATTTAGATTTGCACAGTTCTCAATGTAGTCTGTTTGACTAAGTGATCTTGGCTAGTTTTACTATATACCATGTACAAATTATTACTTTAGCCTGCTTGACTATGTTCTGTCACCTCGGCCACTTTTAACCATTAGTACGTACAAATTGTAGCTGTAGCCTGGTTGACTAGTCTTCAGTCCCCATGGTCAGTTTTACTCTATAGTAATATACAAATTCTATACGTAGCCTGGTTAACTTGTGCTGTGTTACACTGGCAAATTCTGCTTTATAGCATGTTGACTATAGCATGTACAAATTCTGACTTTAGTCTGGCTAATTTGTGACCTGTCACACTGGCTATTTTAAAGTCCATAGCCATCTTCTCTAGCCAAGACTCGTGGTCCACTTCGTTCCACATCGCCCTTGGCATCTTTAATGCCGCATTCACCGAGCAGCAGGAAGGGTGAACCCTACAACTTTTTGCCTGAACCGTTAAGTAAAAATAAATAACAAAAAATAAGGGTCAAAACGATAAACCGAGCCTTCTAACTATATTATTACCTTTTAGTTTGAAAAACGAATAATAAATTTTTTGGGTTAGCTCATTTTTGTTACTTCATTTTTGACTTTTGCTTTAATGCGTTTAGTTTACTCGGTAGATCTCGTACAAAGTTGTAGAGTTCACCCTTCCTGCTGCTGTAATTAACCAAAGATTTTATCTAGACCTACACGATACCTAGATCTTGGGTCATGTAGATTTATTGTAATAAATCCAAACGGAACAGATTGTGCTTTTGAAAAGAAGTTTTTAAATTTAATCATATCCATATCCCCTGAACACCAAGTATAATAAATATTCTGTAGAGTATAATTATCTACTCCATTAAACACAACCAAAATATTGCAGTTATCTCTGATCACTTTAGGTATCTGTGTATATCGTTGTGTAACATAAATCACGTCCGTATTCTTGTGTCTACCTCGAGAAAATATTCTAGCTGGATTTGTTTGTCTGTCCAACATAACGTCATCGTACACCACTAAATTATTAATAAATCCATCTAGGTCATCTACAGATGGAGCCTCATCAATATCGGTAATAAAGTCAACAACATCGTTTCCGTCTTCATTCAGCAATTTTGCATTTTCATTAAAATCTTTAAGTACTTTGTAACAGTGTTGATCATCTACGGATGGTGCTACTAAATACAATTTACTCCATTTTAACCATCGCATTATTAAATTTAATAATAGTTGTGTTTTACCCGATCCAGACGGACCTATTATAATCATTCTTATCGAATTTGGTAATGCTGGATGATGCTTCACTGGCTCCTGTTTTTGTGTCGCCGAAAAGTCAATTATATCCATATTATTAATAATATGAGTCTATATTGTGTTCGATGTAGATTATCTACACCCACTACTGGACTGACAACAATAATAACAAAAAATAAACGACGTGCATTAACAGGTAAATGTGTAAAATGCGGCACGAAAAAATATAAATTTATCTCCATGTCTGATTCCCTGACAAAGTCAGGTACAAAGACAGGTGGAGATATAGCCGCTTTATTAGGAAAATTACCAGGAACTCCGTGGGCTAAATATGCCGGTGAGAAACACTTACCAGGATATAATTATTGTGGTCCTGGAACCCGACTTGACATCCGACTTGATGATCAAGATCAACCAAGACCAGGAGAGTATCCAGTAAATAAGATTGATCAAGCGTGTCATGTTCATGATGTTGCGTATAAAAGTAAAGATTTACAACAAAGGCATCTCGCAGATGTAAAATTGATTCATGCATTAAATTCTATACCTAATAAATCTGTCAGAGATAAATTAGCTACTTTTCTAGTAAAATCTGCCATGAAAGGTAAAATAATGCTAGGGGCTGGTAATTAATTATATAAATATTATAATGGAATCCATTTATTATAGCCCAAGAGGATATTGGAGAGGTAAATCAGCTATTAGTAAATTATCTGAAGCAGCAAAAGTTTCACGTTCTGTTGCTGCAGCGTGGTTAGCACGACAGGCAATATGGCAAATTTATCTACCACCACCTAAAAAATATTCAATATGCACATTTTGATGTCAGCGTCCCTAATGAGGTTCATCAAGCAGATATTTTATTTTTACCACACGATACCATTAAAATTGGTAAACGTCAGTCACGCACATACAAATACGCATTAACTGTCGTTGACGTTGCAAGTAGATATAAAGAAGCTGAACCATTATCAACAAAGACAGCGTCTGAAGTTTCATCTGCGTTTGAACGAATTTATCAGCGAGGATCTGGACCACAAGGTGGTCTACGATGGCCACAGTTATTACAGGTTGATCCTGGCAAAGAATTTCTTGGAATAGTATTATCGTTAATGAAGAAACATAACGTTAAAATTAGACGAGGACATACTGAAATTCATCGTGATCAGGCAATTGTTGAACGATTTAATCGAACACTTGCCGAGCGGTTATTTGGATACCAATATGCAAAAGAAATATCTACTAACTTTAAATCTGGTGAGCGATCTCGTGAATGGGTTGCAAGGTTACCAAGTGTGATAGCTGCATTAAATAATGAAATTACTCGTTCAACTTCCATGAAACCTTCTATTGCGATCACAAAAAAATATATACCCCGTAGTAATGACAGACAACAACCTCAACCAGTATTAGGTAATGCAACTGTAAGATATTTATACGAACCTGGTGAACTTGAAGGTGGTAAAAAAAGAACAACCGATCCTATCTGGAGCGTGACTACACATACAATTTCTAGTGTGGTTAGATCCACTGGTAGACCTCCAATTTACAGATTAGATTCTACCGCACCTCAACGTGGATTTGTACGTGAACAATTACAGGTAATTCCTAAAGACACACAATTACCACCACATACAATTACATAACCAGAACCTCTACGTCGATTACACTCGAGACAGGTCAGCATCACATTATCACGTGTATGACCAAGATCACTATTAATTCTATCTACGGTAAATTGTCTTGGATTATTATTCGAATATTGCCACAACATATTACAGTTACAACTTGCACAATTATTATTCTGTTGTGTTTTTAGTTTTATAATAAATTCAACATCAATATCAAAATCACGCTTATTTTTTTTTTATCACACTGCTTATAACCAGATAGTTTTTTTCTTATTACGTCATTGCTAACAGTCTGATCATTATTTTCTGTAAAATTCATAATAACCCTATGTAGTTGAGATATTCGTCTGACTCTAGAAACTGCAAGATAGACTAAATTCGACCATTCGATCCGATCATCTATAATCCAGATATTTGTATCAGAAATAGTTAACCCTGTGAAGAGTGAATAGTTATAGCGTATCCTAACGTCCACGGTGATTTATTCATATTCAGCGCATTCTCAACGACATTAATATCGACTAAAACAATATCATTCAAGACAAGATTCTGTACTCGGACACTTTCAGTGTCTCCACCAGGAATTTCAACATCAATATTCTGTTGTCGAGTATCTGCTGGGCGATAACACAAAGGTACAGGTAGATCTGAAAACTTTTCTTTATGTAACATAAATAATTTATTTTGTAGTTCATCACGAACTATCTTTCTACTTGCAACTATTAAATCAGTGGGATTCCATAAATTTAGAAAATCACTCATAGAAGTCTCTGGAATTACTCCTCGCATTATTTCACATTGTACTCTGTCTGGTTGTAGTCTAATTAACCTTTTAAATTCCTTCAGCGGTTCATCAATAGCTCTATGGTCATCATTTATTTCCTCGTAATAATCTACGTTATTCTTCAGCCATTCATGTGGAGACTGTCCAATAAAAGGTGGTGGTTGACCATGATCACCACACATTATTATAGCAGTATTCTTCGTCAATAGCCATTCAAGAAATGTTTTTAATATTTCTAACGACACCGTGCATATCTCGTCCCATATAATATATTTAGGTATATATTTCTCACCCATTCGCTCAGAAGTCCATGTGTCTCCACACCATCTAAAGAAACTATGATAAGTACACGATTTTACTCCTCGTTCTTTTATTTCTCTGGCTAATTTATGTGTCGGTGTCAAAACAATTATATCCGAATTATTATTCATGAATAATTTAATCACACGTGTTGTTTTACCTGAACCACCGCATCCGTTAAGATAAACAGTTTTATGTCTAGCCACTGGATCATATACAGATGGTGCTGATGAATTTGATACCTGATTATTATTTTTGTGATATATTTCCTTAATTTCAACGTCGGCAGATTCAGAATAACTAAGTATATTTTCTTGTTTTATTCTCCATGACCCCCATTCACCATTACCAAGTAGCGGTTTTAATAAATCCGTATATTTTTATTTATATAAAACGAATCCGTGGCGACTCTGACAGCATCACGAGAAAATCTATTTATCATAGACAGTATATTTATAGAAACATATGCCAACATAGATGATCTTAAATGAGTAAATTGTGGTGAGTCACCATCAAGATAACTCACAATTGTACCTAGTTTGGTTCCGTCTGACAAATAAGCATTACTCCGATTTATAAATATGTTTTTTTCTGTTGTATCAGCAATTATAAAATCGAGTTCAGCATCGTCCATAATTAATCTTGTACAATGTCTTTTATGATCATAGGCTCCTCCTTGAGTAAATTTACCAATTATCTTTCTACCAAGATCTTTTGCAAATTTTTCATCATGCTCATCTCTGCATTTACGTATATTATTAGTAATTTTAATAATGTCATCTTCATTAAGATTAGGGAATTCTTTCCTGACATCATCAATATTAAATCTATTTGGTTCTGGTAACCAAATTTGTTTCTGTGGACTATATGATATAATGGCCTCACTCACCTGTAAAGATATTAAAATTCCAACATCAGGCATATATCGCAATAGTACTATTGGAACCCAACATTTTTCTGAAAAATGTCTTCCAAACCAAGTATAAGTAATCGGATGGAGATTTTCTGCAAATTCGAATGATTCTACATGAACAAATCCTGTTAAATCAAAATCTGGTAAATCTCCGTTTATCGCAACCCTGGTCATCTCGTGTGATGGATGTCCGAATCTCTTAAAGTATTCAGAACATTCTCCGTATCCAAGAAAACTTCCAGGATAACATGCTACCATATCGACGGATATAACGTCACTATAGTTGTATTTAGTATTCCATAATCCTCCGTGTCCATATTCTACGCAACTTTTATGAATATCTTCAAGAAATTCCGATCGTGTTGGTTTCCATAATTTTTTCTCCTGAGCGAAATGAGCCGCTACGGATGGAACTGTAAAACAATTATTTAATAATTGTCTAACTTTGACATCGTCTGAAGTATACTTCAGCGCAATATTTTCCATTTCTACATTAAGAGATTCTATACGGTAAATATCACCATTAGGCCGTACAAACTGATCGTAATTATCATATTCTGAACTTTGAAATAACCAAACGGATACAGGGTCACTTTTACTGATATTTCTGATAAAATCAAATATATGACCATCATAAAATTTAACTTTTCTATCTCGTGGAAATACTGTTACTGCTGAGGTCCATGCGTGCGAATTATGATCAATAATATCTATTGGAGCTCCTCTTGATTCATATTTTGGTTTATATAAAATCTCTCCGGTTAACGTTTTTACTGTTATTGGGAATTTCAATTTCTTTTCTAGTTCAGCGACATCTTTGATAGACGCTCCGGTATCTTTAACTGATTCTGCCCAAGTATTTATTTTTTTACGTCGTAAATCTGTTAAACCATTACCACGTATCGCATTTGTAAAATGTTCTGTAACTCATTCAGCTACACAGTTTATTCTTGATTCTGACAATTTCATAGGTTTTAGATCCCCGACATCAGGTTTATTATTCAACGGAAATATTCCATATACAACTGCAGTTGCTGGATAACTCTGTATATAATATATCTTATCAACACCAGTCAGTATTCCGGGTTTAGATTTATTATTTAAGAGAACAATATTATTTCCTGATTGTATGTGTACTGGATCGCGTTTGTCACGAATAATCCAAATATCTTCTTTTGTATTTACAATAAATTTTATTAAAATAAAATATTTTTGATCATCAAGGTGATTAATAATTATTTTTCCTCGTTTGTCATTCATCATATTAGTAACATTTCCGACTCTGAATGTTGACCATACATGAGCAGCACCATCGTCACGAAATTCATTTTTTGCTTCACGAATACGTTCTGTTATATCCTCATCTGTTAATGCCAAATCTTGCATCAAAGTACTATATTTATATTCTGATAGTCTGTCAAGATCAAATCTAGCATGAGAAGGTTCAATTGCCGATAATTCCTCCATATAATTAAGACAAGTATTTAAATTAAAATTTTAGTATATATATAATGATTGAAACAAAGAACAAATGTGCTTGGCTCAGAATTGGATATACTTCTCTTTGTAATAAACCGTGCGTGAACAAATACTGCGGAAATCATGCACAGAGTATCAAAAATGGAAGTACAGGACCAATACCATGTATTCAATGTGGTGTTGGAGTCAGAGGAAAAACTCAATTGTGTCTAAAATGTGGCGGAAAAAAATACAGGGAATTAAAACGATATTATGACAAAAAAAATACATCTCCAGGTAAATCTCCTATACAAACCGTAGAAGATTATCTGGTCAGATTTCAAAATAATGATTTAGACAAATAATATTATTATATAAAATGACTCAGACAAATCAGACTTATGATGAAATGATCGACGATGATATTATAAGAGAATTAAGAAAAAAAGCATTTCGTAATAAATACGAATTTGTGAAACATCCAGTATATACAAATTATGAAACATCCCGAGATGGTGTGATCAGAAACTGTAGATTGAAAAAACCAGTCGGTAATCTTGATAATGCTGGTTATTTTAGATTTAATGTTGCTAAAGGAAAAAAATACTTATCAAGTAGATTCATATATGAATGTCATTTTGGATTGATCAAAGATGGATTTGTAGTTGATCACATTGACGGAAATCCCAAAAATAATCGGTTATCCAACCTGCAAGTTATTACACCTAGTCAGAATTCTGCACGTGGAAAAAATGGTGTTAATAATCATTTTAAGGATGCAAGAGTTATTAGGTCTGTAAATATACAGACAGGACAGGAAATAATTTTCCCATCAATTAATTCGGCTGCCAGATATTTTGGCATGAATTCTGCTTCAGTAAAACGTGTTGCAGATAATATTATTAGATCAGCATATTCAATAAAATTCGATCAGAAGATTATATTTGAATATATCTAACTCTGTACTCTTAACAAATAAATTGTATATAGTTTTTGACTCTATATTTTACCTTCACCGTCGCTGCTCTCAGTTTCACTTTCACTTTTGACAGAATCAAATAATATAATCTTTCTTAATTGCATTACACGATTATCCACGATCTTCTTTTTCTCGTATTCACGAGATAGTTCGGATCTAATATTTTCGATCGAACGTGCAAGAGGCGCAAATAGTTTTACCTGTTTGTCATTTACCATTGACAAGGATTCTAACATAGACTGATAAATTGATTTTACAAATTTATAATTGGATGGTAATGTGTATTTATTGTCAGTTTTTCTTTGTTTTAATATTTCATAATCGCATAATATTTTTTCAGGATCGAGATTATCAGATAGATTTATTCTGTTATGTTTTAATTTTTTAATAGCAGAAATAATATCATTTATATTTTCTTGGTTCATTATATAATAATTATTTATTTAAAATAAAAAATATCAGTCTCTGAATAATTATTTAAAAAATGTAGTCCCATAAACCCATCAGATAAAGAAATCTGTAACTATTTCATGAATCAGATTATTTTTTCCCTTATTATATTAGGAAATATTTAATCAGACGTTCTAAGAGCGTATATACAAATTAATATTAAGAGATTCTTGTCTTAGATCCAAAATATTTCCTACCTGGTCAGTGAGTTTGAAATTTATTCTTGTCAGAAATGGATTATGAACTCGCAGGTACACGGGGTTAATTGGTTCAGACACAATTAGCCAACCTGGCGGGTCTTTAGGGCTAAATGAATATAGTATATACCCCTGTTCCGCAGTGGCACTGCGGTGATTAGATTTTGAAAGATCTACTTGATAACTGTCATCAATTACGTCACATACCAGATTGACTGCAATTGTTGTTGTTATATTAACAATACCAGGTGAGATATGGCGACCACCACCGTGTGGATCATTATTATATTTAAGAATAGTTGGTGTAGGTATTAATTTTTTCCATGAATCACATATTCTTTTAAATTGTTCATCAATAAGATCATTAACTGATTTCTTTAGCTCTTCAGAGTTAAATCCAGGAATTATAAATGTTGATAG
The DNA here is from genome assembly GCA_016617855.1 of Megalonaias nervosa. Taxonomy (NCBI): domain Eukaryota; kingdom Metazoa; phylum Mollusca; class Bivalvia; order Unionida; family Unionidae; genus Megalonaias; species Megalonaias nervosa. The sequence goes on from JAECUM010019675.1 coordinate 14,547, forward strand.
TTGTTCTCGCGTAATTCTGAAATGTTTTAGAAATGTTATTGTGAACAGAAGATTTAGTTTAACAGCTCGAGGTGGATCGTCTTCATTAATTATATATAAATCTTTATATCGTTTATCTGCTGCTATGTTCACTAATTTTTTTTCTCTGTTAACAATAATATCATTCATAAAATCTAGGTCTGAAGCAACTTGATTCAAACGTTGTATTACTTCAATTATTTGATTTTTTAAGTCATCGTTGTAGGAATTGCTAATGCTGGAAAATAAATTTCGTAGATAATTAAGTACACGTCCGTGTTCAGACTTAATTGTATTAGCATATAAATTTATTTCATCAACATCAAGTACTTTTTTTTTACCTTTTTTACCATCAACTATTTTTGTAAAATGGGTTTCTGTTTTATCTATATAATGTATAACTCCATCACCAAAATATCGTCGCCATGGGTAAGCATTTTTTTCTGTTCGATATTCTGGAGGTTTTATAAATTTTTTAACATCTATGACAAAATCAGATCTCTGTGGTTCTGGTGGTGTTTGATAAACCGGTGGATATTCAGGCCAACCTAATACTGATCTAATCGAACTTTGATAAATATCTACGGAGTAATCAGGGGAATTTATTTCAATAACCGCAGATAGTGTTGGTTCGTAGACAGTAATTGCTATTTTTGATTCTTTTCCTGTAATAGATTTAATTCTGCGTTGGAACTCATCATTAATCTGTTCTATTTGATAACTGCCCGTTGGAATAGAAACTATTTGCCAATCAGGAGTTCCATCAGGCTTATTCTTATTAGCGAATATTAATGAATTATTTGGCTGTAGTCCACCAAATGGTTTTGATCTAATATTGGGCCAACTATAATAAACTCGCAATTGTGCTAATGCTATTTCTTTTGCAGGAATTGCGGTTGGAAAATTGACACTAAACTCAGGATTAGTCGAACTTAATGATATCATAGTAGTTTTTGACGGAGTTGTATTAGTGACGATCTGCTGAAGTAACTCCCTGTCTGTCATTATTATTATTGTTGTTATTTAATTCGTTAAAATCATTAGCGATCACTTTAAAAGCGTCATCATAAGTTTTCATCATCATCGCGAATTCAGTATCAGATATTTCACCATCACTAACACACGAAGAAATATACAAAGATAATTTAGAACATGCCTCTGCCACTGTATGTAATTTAATCATATAATCGTGCAATTTTAGCATTTGTACAAGTATGTATCTTTTTGGTTATAATACCGAGAACTCCAGCAATAGTCGTTGATGCTGAAACAATAATGGTTATAATAGTAGGTGCTGTCATCGTCAATGTTGATAATAATAATCCTGTTCCAGTAATAACAGCAGAAACCGAGTAAACAACTACATCAACAACAACTATACGTTTTTTTTTTTTTTTTATTTTCTTGTTATAATAGTCGATAAAATTATTTAGTTTAGTGAGACGCTCACATACTTGATTGCATCTGTAAAGTTGAACGTCAATGCGAGACTGAGGTTGATCCATTATTATTATATTAAGTGATTAATTGCGGTGTTTCAGCCACAAATTCCATATGCCACCAATAAGGCTCTAAGGTTATTGTTTGATCATATATTCTCAGTATAAATGTTTCTTCAACATCTTTTCTTAACAATATAGATACAACTCCAGAGAGAGAATCAGTTGAATGACGCAATATATATCTGTTAATTATAGCAAATCTTTCATCACTAAATACGGACAGCCTGTAAATACCAGTAACTTCTGCGGTATATTTGATAGTGTTATTTTGTGGTGTCCATGTTGATTGTCCTGATGCTACTGTGTATACGATATTTTTAATTTGTCCGTGTGGAATTTTAATCAGATTAGTTTTTTGAACAATATTAGGTATTCCACTGGCAATATCATTAAGTTTCGTGTTAATGTCGGCTAGTTTTATGTCAACGGTTGGTGGATCACCAAAAAAATCTTTAATGAGTTTGTTTATGTTTTTACGAAAATTTAAGAACGTTTCTAAATTTTTATAAAAAGTAACACTAAGTGTAGTCATTTCATCACCGATTGTTTTTAACGAAGTTGAAATAGGAATTTCCTTATCATCAACATACTTTTTCGTTGCAGCATCAAAATCATATTCCGGTGTTCTAAGATTATTAATGCCATTATTATTCATGTCGAGAAATGCACGCATTATACCGTGGTTGGTCAGTACATATTTAGATTCTTGATCGTCGATATATTTCTTTGTTGCGGCGTCTGCATCTGCGGTTGGATTTCCAATGTCGGTGATTTTATTCTGATTCATATTAATATCTCCTGTAAATACATCGCCGGATTTCTTAATATAATTACTGAGTGATGTACCAGAATCTTGTATTTTACCTTGATCGGCAAAAATAACTATAATATCAGTGACTGCAGTTGGAATTCTTATAAGAACATCTGATAGTTGTATATTACTCGTTTTTAATCGTCCTTGATTATCCTGAAAAACAACTACTTCATTTTGATCCACACTTGCGAGATTTAATAAATCATCAATTTCATTTCTGAGTTGATCAAGAGTTGCATACTTAGATAAATCAACTTGTTGATGACCTCTCCGGGAAGATCTTCCATAAATATCCACCATTATATTTACTAATGTCTGTTTAAATATGACGTCGTAGTATATTCATGTACAACTTTGTGGGGTGGTTTTGTTGATTTTGATATAGCATCAAGTACGTTAAGTACTTCTCGACCACATATTGGTGGATCGGTTAATGTTTGTGTTGGTAACGTTGAATACCATATTGGAGTACTTTGATGGCCGCTAATATACTTTAAGAATTCTTTTGGTGGAGCTAGTCCATATGAATCAAAATAAATAATTCCACGTGGATCAATTGCATAAGCGACCCAATGCGTGCCTGGGCCAGAGTTTTCATCGAGATTAATAATACCGGTTTCAATGTTATTTGGTTGTTTTGGTAATTGATCGCGCATGAAAACACCTCTAAAATTTTTTATTTTTAATTTTTAGCAGCATCTAATAAATCAAAATTGGACATAGGAGATATCAGTAAACTGTCCCTGGTAATCTTAGGCCTTTTCCGTACCATGAATGTGGAGTCCCTGGTAATCTTAGACCCCTTCCCTTTTTTTTAATTCCCTTTCCTGTTGCTTTCTTTAATGCCATTCCAGCAGCAGTTCCAACAGCGCCTAATGCAGCTGCTTTTGCAACAGCTGGGCTGCAGCGGCTATTAATGCTGGTATAGCTGCGAGAAGTGGAAATATACCACCCGTCTTAGCGATGTCTTTGATGGCGCCCGCAGAAAGATTAAGTTTTATACCTTTATTTGATTTTTTGGCTTCATTGAAATGCCCGAGCTGACGTTCTGTAAGAGATAATTTATTTGAACCGCTCATCTGATCTTTCTTTAGCAATATTTTTAATCCACAATTATTTTTTGATGCTGATTGTATCTTTTTAATCTGACCATGAGTCAGACTAACACTAACATTATTATACGACATTATAATATTTATAAATAATCTAATTACATGTTTTCTACTGGAGCATCAACGACTCTCATTCGTCCACCAGCACCTTCAAGTAACATCGATTTATCGCTGAGTATGACAGCAATTGCTCTGTAATTGGCAATAGCTCCAATATCTCTATTAACATGAGCTCGAAAAGGTATATCGACTACAGATTGTCTGGTTAAATCTAAATGTTCGAGCGAAAAATAATAAATTGGGTATAATATTGTAAAATCCAATTGTGATATTTGTAAACCAGTATCAACATTTTGTTCACGTCCCATGAACGTCATTAGACGGTGATATACACGTGCTACATGATTTTTGATCGAAATTCAGTAAAATATCCTCGGATGG
>JAECUM010019676.1:0-58781 GCA_016617855.1 Megalonaias nervosa
TTTTTTTTTTTTTTGTTTTGTTGTTTGTTTTTTTCTCACAGGTAATGAAAAGTCATCAATTCAATTCTGACTTTTTGTTTGAAGCGCTCTGTTAAGTAACCGTTTCTTCCCTTCGTCTCCGCACTCTGCACTAAGAGAGATTCGATGCGATATATCTCTAGAGTAGACATTGGTGGGCAGGAATGATCACGCAAGCCTTTATACCACTCAAGCAACACTACTTCTTCCGAGATGAGACTCCAAGCGTCGTCCAGATAGTCGTCCAATTTTTCTTCTTGACTCATCATCACACATTTATCGTGTTGAATTTGACTGGGATGATCGTTTTGACATCTATAACAATCTTTCTTGGTCAATTCCGTAATTTTATCCGCCAGATGTTTAGCAAAACAGGACACTAAACGTTATTCTTGTTCTGGCCATCTGGACTTGACTACTACCTCGTCCTCTTTGTCTTGGTCTTGGGGTTCTGTTTTCACGCTATATCCACCCATTCCATGTCCAAAGATTCTCTACCGTTCAATGAGGGATAGGAGTCTTCCATTGTTTCTAATAGTCTAGAATGACTACTCTCAAACTGTTGATTTCTGTGGTATTATCGAGTTCGGCATACAAGATGACGTTCACCGTCTCGGTGAGAGCTTCTGCAAACTGAAGTTCCACACGCAGTTGACCAGATTTTATAGGGTGGAAATGTCCCTCGTCGCTACCTTGGTCTGTAGTGAAATCAAAGGCCCACAAAGTGTAACCTACTACATAATCTTCGTACGAAATACCGTGACTGGTGTTGGTTCCTAGTTGTCCGGTAGCTTCGTACAGGGACAAGTACGATCTCAAGTAAATCTTCTGGGCAAAGTTAGGTTCGAAGGGTCTGGTACACAAGGTCTTGCCATCGCGACTGACTTCGATCTTGGACACTCTGTAGTGCTTAAACTGGAAAGGATTTTGATCGTGGGCTCCGTTGAGGGCTGCATTACTGACGATGCCAACGATTAAACGTTTGGGTAACTGTCCTTGGAACAGATGATCTTCGATCTTGGACCGGAGTCCAGCAGCAATGGTGAATGTTTTCACTTCTACACGTCGTATCGGATCCTTGGCGGTCGATCTGCTCAATGTTTGACTGATGTCGTTTCCCGCTTTAGGTAACACTTCTACGCGACGCACGTAAAGTCTGGCTTCTTGGATGATGGTTTTGTACTCATTGGCATGAGCCATCAAATGGAAAGAGGCACTGCTGAGATTGAGTCTCAGGCGAATATCCACTCCGTTGAGCAAATACTTGTCTTGCAACCACATGTCCAAATGCAATCGATCCATCAGTTCTAAACTACGAACTTCCAGGATTTTATTTCGATGGTTGTTAAAACCCACATTGTGAGGATTGTCATCGACTGTCAGGGCTGTGTCGTTACACGTGTCTTCACCTGCGGTGTCAGGTTTCCATACCACGCAAGCATCCAGATGAGTGTTCTTGGCCTCTTTTCCATACGTCAAGAGATTTTCTAGGTACGCTCGGTAAGGGTAAGTATCCATGCTACTACTGACCAGTTTGTTATTCAAGTAAAATCCACATCGCTGAACAAGGAATACCTGAAATTCTTGACGGGAGCTACTGTGGCATCGGCTCCCGGATTGGTGTTCTCGGTTTTGATCGCTTTGAGTTTCAGATACAAGTAACTGCTATTCAGTCCGATGTAATCTCCGGGTTGTCCTTTGATTTCAAACTCGAAGGGAGCTGAATCCGTCAAAGAGGAGACGGGATGAAATTCGACCCGGAATGGCCTTTCGGGGATGTCGATAACGGTCCTATTCTGAAGAGAGCGGTTTTCCTCGGTCACGACTTCTTCTTCTGGCACTGTCACTAACACTGGTTTAAAAGTTACTTACGTTTTTGACTGAACGTTTTTATTTTTTAGGATTACAAATCTTTTGCATAGTGTGCCACTTCTTTTGTCCAAGCCTCAAAACCTCAACTTTTCCAGTCAGGTACATCTTTCCAGTGAGGATGCAAGTCACAAGCTACACACACGTCGTCGTACACATCTTCAGTGCCTAAAAGTTGACGAATCTTGTTTTCCCGTAGAGGATGAGAAGTATCAAGATGAAAGCGCAAAGCTTTGAGCAGAATGAGTCTCTCGTGTACATTTAAAGGGACCACTTTCATGTTTTTTGGAGTAGTATGTACTGTTCGTAAAGAGTCCACAAGGAATCGGCTGGTAAACGAAATCCCAGAAAGCAAGTCGCTAAGACACTCACTACACATCGACCCCAATTCAATGGACACAGTTCTCGTAATAGACGATCGTAATCCTCTACCGTTTGAATAGTGTCATTGATTTCCTTCCACGGAATCTGTTGTATCACGAATGATAAAGGTCGTGGCATGGTAGTCCGTTTTTATACCCTCTTAGGTGTAAGGTAATAAGTGTACTTTTTGAACAGCCTCGATTTTATTTTAGTACCGTACCAAAAACGTTTAGTCACTAACTCACACACCACACATCGCACAGAAGTTTCCTCTTGAACTAGAAAGAATTGTTCTTGTAAAGATTTGTTGTAATCCTCTAACTCGTCCGTTGGAATTCGGTGTATTAGGATCACCTTGTAAGCTGAATGAGTGGCATCCAAAAATTTATGAATTTCACGCGATTCATCAATGTCTGACCACTGGAACACTTTCATCAGAATCAGGCCTCTTATAGCATTTAGGTACCAGTGGTTCAAACATCGGTGACGTAACGGATGCAATGGTTCTTTGCGTTTCACTTGTATTTTGACGAACTCGCGGTAAATGCGTTCTCTCAACTCCACAGGCAAACCACGAATGTTCTCTTGTAAAGTATCCATGACCATGTCAGCCAAACACTTCTCCTAGAGCGAAAGTAACGGACAAAGTGAGTAATTTCTGACCACTGCCATTCCAGGAATCGGTCAAGAATGTCAATAAAATCTTTAAATGTAAATGGTCTAAAGCGGAATAGTAGCAAGAATGATCCAGAGAAATCTGACTTGTTTGTTGACTTTTGTCAATTTCCTCTTGTGAATTTCTCGACATAAAATTTCTACAGTCACAAATTGAGATTTGGCTCTGGCAAGTCCCATCAAAATTTCCTTGTAGATCTTCTCTTGCAATTCGTTTGGTAATGTTTGAAGATCATTTTTCAAATGGGGTTTAAATACTTGTCTAGGGGTTGTACAACGTTTGACTCCTAGCCACGTAGCTGGTTTCTTACACGACATGGTATGCCCACTTCAATGACGAGGTCCCACTAAAGGTAGGTAGTGACAATCTGGAGACCATCGAGCATGTTCCAAGTAAGCGCAATCTTTCTTCTCCCACTCGTGAAGTGACACACCACAACTGAAGCACTTGACTTTATCCCCTTCGCCCAAGTAGATAAATCCAGCTCTAGCTAATTCTTCGGGGGTAGGTCCTCCCAAATATTTTGGCCATTTTTCTAGGAAGGTTTGGATCCGACTTTCAAAGTCGCGGTATTCAGACAAACACACAGGGAACGAATATTCGTCTTTCACAGGTTCATTTCGATGAGGGTACGGTGAAATATGTAGGAGTGTGCTCAGTTTTGCATGACATCCGTAGGGTGGTAGACGCATGGTTTCATAATGATGACATCCACCATGAAAACCAGTAAAGTGAAAATGAGTACGATAACAAGTGGCATCGCTTTCGCATCCGTCAGGTTTGACACGCATAGCATCACTTTCCATGGTAGGTATGGTAGCTGTAGTTACAGCAAAGTTTCCATGATGATGTTTGTACTGAATTGCTCAGGTCCCAGCGTACGGCATCCCTGCTATCGCAAGGCACAGCATCGCACTCGAGTTTGCTCGTGCTTGATACTTGCTGTTTGAAAGGATTCATCTTTCTCGCTTGGCAATGGTAGTCACAATGAACTATCGGTCTTGAACGTTGTCCTTTTTTATATGCTGGCCAATATCGTCGTGACCGTACGGTAAAGTGAAGTAGTTGGGAAGCCAAACTTGCTTCTGGTACACGATTTGATAGACTTTTTTCAAGGGCCGGCTGACGATTTGGTGTGTGGGTAAACGTACAATCTTGTGCGGTTCGTGGGTGGTCACTTTAAAATTTCCATCCTGTCCAGACTGCAAGGCTCCTTTCAAGACGCCAAAGTTTACTAGTCGACTGGTGCGATAATTGAGACTCAATCCTTTCACTCTACACTCCGTGTACACTTCTCCTTGTGGGTCACGGTATTCGTAGCCGTAATTTTTGGGACCGCCACTTGCAAAACTTAGAATCTTGTCATATGCTCGTCCGACCAGGCTCTTAAACGGTCTCCTTCGATGACAGGGTCAGGTTGACCCAGGCGATCGATGTAGATGCAACTGTCCGTGTCAAAATACAGCACACGATCTCCTAATAGTTCTAAAGCTTCGTACAGTTTTAAGTCAGCATGGGCTGTCACGTAAGCTGCAATGATGACATTTCCAAATTCGTCGGCTTCTACAACGTACAATTCTTCTTCGTAATTGACTAAGATCAAGTCCTCACGAAGGACGTCCACCTGTTTCATGTATTTAGTTTTGTCGTGAATCATCTGGAAGTAGCGGGAAGGTTCCGTCTTGGGTAAACACGGTCGTTGTGCCATTTTACCCCACAAGCAATTTAACATCACTCTGGCAAACGATCGCCTTCCTTCGTTTTTCTCCACGTGGTCTAAAGTGATCCCTTCCTGCTCCCATTATTTCTCTTTGAATTTTTTTTGGTCTTCGGGAGTGCGGCAGCAGGAAGGATAGCCGCTGACTTCTTGTTTCCGTTTCAAAAAGGCGTTCACGTAGTCTGCGAAAATGCCTTTCTGAGTCTCGTCGCCCTTGTGGTATTTTTCTGTCTTGGGAAAGTGGTAAATTTCGTACACTTCTAACAGTTGGTATCCCAAGTCCAGAGCTTTGAAGAATTCCACGCTGACCCATGTTCCTGTCAAGGCGCGTTCTTCCTGAGTGTGCTAACAAGGTTAGTCTTGGTTGCACGTTTCGGCACAATACGGCACAAGGGAATCATCAGTTTTCCTTGGCAATGGTGAGGTAAAACGGGATGGTACAAGTTCGTGGGAGGCAAGACTTTGCACTTGATCAATCCTTCGTATTGGCGAATGCTGTCCACGTCGATGTGTTCCATCAGCAATTGCAGGTGCCCTGCGGGAAAGTGACAGTATTTTCACACGTATGGATACAGCGAACACACGTCCAAGTATTTGATTTCTTCTCCTTTCTCCTCTTCGGTTTGGTATAGCAAACAGGTGGCATTCGTCCGTCCTCCGTACAAACTGTCCCGTGGGTTCAGTAGGTCCACCAGCTTGTAACTTTCCACGATGCGCTTAAACTCGGGATCGATTTTCAAACGGTGATCGTACTCGTGTTCCCACATTTCTACCACTTGGTATCCTTGCTCTTCTAACTTCAAGCGTCGCTGACAAGTGGCCTGGTACAAGTCTTCCATAGTCAGTTGTAAAAACTGATGTGTCTTGTTACGTTGAGGATAGCAGATGGGACATCCGTGAAATAAGCACCCGTTAAACTCGTACACAATCTTGGGGTTTTCTAAGTCCCAGCCATCCACCGAATACCTGCCAATGGTCTTTCCGCCTCCTCCGTTGCGGACGTGTTAGATCCATTTGTCTTCCTTGTTGCACAAGTAATGTAACCAGCGTAGGGCTTTGACCGAATATTGACGTTTGAGGACTGATGACAGCTAGGGTGTTTTCGGGCATGAATCGTTGGCGGTACATTAAGGAACACGCTTTGGCAATGGTGCAAGCTTCTTTCAAAGGATCGATCCCTCCGTGTTCCATGAACAGTTCTCGAAATTTACCACAGCAACGCCGTAAAATGTCCACGTCAAAACGACAATATTTTAACATTTCTTCCTGAAAGTCGAAAGGGTCCGAGGCGTGAGTGTGGTACCAAGCGTAGAAAGCTTCTCGTTGTTCGGTACGCATGTTATCGGGGTCGTAGTAGGGAGCTTCAGGCAAATGGGGTAGAAAGGCATGTTGGTTGACTTCGGTATTGAAAAAGTGTGGAAAATAGCCTTTGGCCATTTCTGTCATTCCAAACGTTTTAGGCATGCGACTCAAAGGCATGGCCAAGTAACTCATCGAATCTTTAAACTGCATTTGCCCCACTTGCATGGAAATGATTTTGGGTCCGTTCAAAGTCACTTTAGGACGTTCGGTCCTTTGTTCCCTATAGTATCTGAGGAGAAATTGCCCATCGTATCCAGAGAAATTGTGAGCCATCACCGTGGCATAGCGATGACAATCTCCGTAACGTTCGATGTCTTCTTGGCTCCACGTTTCGTCGATAGGGTTTAAGATCCATTGGGCGCAATCGGCTAGCGTGTTCGGTCCCCGAAAGATTTTTTCACGTCCTCCAGGAATCTTGCTACAGTGAGGGCAATGAGTAAAGATAGGCTTTTGGATGCACTTCTCGCACGCTCGGTGAGCCACGCAGAAATTAGGAATGTGAATGCCAGTCTTTTGCATGCATTCGAAATCGAAAAAGATGAAATGGCCTTTCTTCTGGTCATTTTCTTCTTCTTCCTCTTCATATTTTAAATGGTGTTTTTGAATGTAGCATTGGTATTCCAAGTCCACGATTTGGCGACAAATGTGACATCGCTTCTTTCCTGAACAGACTTGCACCTTGGCATTATTGGTACATATGCCTTGTCCACAAGTAGGGCACAATCTCAGGAGTTGACAAGCACATTTCTTCTGTGAACCTTGCGTCTTCAAATGTTGTTGGTAACAGGCAGGGCTGAAAAACGTGCTCTGACAAGCTGGGCAATGCACTCGTTCTTGTCCTTCGTCCAGACAGGGTTTATGAGCTAAATATCCCTCATATTTCGATCCGCAATGCTTGTGTTGCTCTCGATTGTTATAGCCATAGTCACATTTCTCACAGTAATAACTGTATCCCAGGAATCTGGTGATACTGTTAATGGCATCAAAATGTTCATCGTGACGATAGACGTGAATGTATTTTCCGTCTTTGAAATTTTTGCCACGAAACAACAGAGGTCTGCACACTTCTTGAGGGTGCACTTTCAAGTTGTAGCGTGCAGCCAAGACGTCTTGCAACTTTTGCATTTCAGGAATGCCACAGGGTGTGTCTTTGGATAGCCTCGCTTGCTGTAACAGGATTTCTGCTTCTCTTCGTTGTTTGGCTCGGTCCGATTGTCGAATAGTTTTCCAGGCTCTTTGCCATTCTTTCGTGTCGTTCTTGTCGGCATACGTTCGTCCCACCACGATGGCAGGGGCTAAGCACATCTGGTCTTGAGTGTTGTTAATTTGAACGAGGCTCTTTTTGATGCTGCGAAGGTCGTCTGCCAATAATACCTTTTTGCGTTATCCTGTCCCTTAGGGAAGAGACACGTGGGTCATGAACAGTGTCGCTTTTCCGTGAAACTGGTCATTGGATTGTTGCACGTGTTGAATCTTGTCGATGACTTTGGAAGGTGTCAATTCTGCTGAACTGCTAAACTCGATCCAAGCGGGGAACTTCAAGCTGTCGTGATGAATGGAAAGTCTCAAACGATCATCTTCGTTATCTTCACATTGCCGTTTCAGTGTGGTTAACAAAGAATCCCACACGTCGGTGATGAACCCTTCTGCTTTCTCCAACGGTACGTCGGACTTGAAATCTTTAAACTTCACCGCGTGCGTGTAGGCTGTAGTTCTAAATTTTCTAGAGGAGCCTTTGTCGGTCTCTCGAATGTGAACGTATTTTTCAGGGTTTACTGGTGGTGATGGACTTTGACTTGGTGTAGACTCTCAGGGCCTAGATTCTGGCTCACTCATCTCATCTTCAAAATCGCTGGCATGAATCTGAGCCAAGACTTCAGCTACTGTGCGAGGCGATAAATCATGTTTCTGCCTCTTATTTTCTTCTCCTTTCTTTACGAAATGATGCGATCGTTTCATCTTGACTGCAGAAAGTCAAATGACTATATTTGAAACGCCATAGACCCCTATATATCCATGTCAGGCTCAGTGTATATATAAAGGGCTGGTGCCTTCCCTCTCAGTATTCATTTCACTCTCAAGCCGATCAGCCCGATGGAAGAGCCCACAGAAATCGAACTTCTGATTAGAGCTTTGCGAGGTGTCATAAGAAAGTTTTCTTCAGACAAGCTGACGGACTACTCTCCCTCCTTTCGAGATAAAAGTCAAGATACTTTCTATGTCTGTCAGAAGAAAGGGCATTGGGCTACAGAATGTCCAGACCGTCAAAAAAGCAAGACCAGTGTCAGAAGAGACAAAAGTCAAGATACCTGTTATCATTGTCAAGAGAAAGGACATTGGTCTTCAAACTGCCCTAAGAAACAACAGGAGCAGGAGGAGAAGGAAGAAGAAGAGGTACTCTCGGCAAAGGAAGAACCCCGACACGTTCAGAAAGAGAAGACAGAAAAGAAAAGAAGACTAGAAAAAAGTGAGGAAGAAGAGGAGAAAAAATCAGTGAAAGTGAAGAAATTAAAAAAAAAACAGAGAGAGTGAAGAAAAAAGACACAGAAGAAGTCTATGAACTTTTTAAAAAGTGTTGTGTTGTGTTGTGACATTGGATTGTAAATATTTGTACCAGAATAGACCAGACTGAAAAAACGTAAGTGTCTCTTGGTTTTGATTGTTTAGAATAATAAGGACCTACACTCATGCACTCACAACACGTACATCATTGAGAAAACAAAGGATTTTGAATTTTAATTGATTTTGGCAAAATGAATAGTGTCTCTTTTCGAAACAAGTGAGTGGCCCTGAAAAGGGCCTTTGGGTGTTTTTTTGTTTTTTTCAAGAAACAAACTCAGGAACGAGAAGCAATCAGCTTTAACTGCCTTAAGCCTTTGTCACGGCCAAGGCCTATTTCTGGACTTGCTCCTGTCAATGATTTGGTAGAAATCACTAGGGGTGGTATCTCCAGTGTAGTAACAGGGTTAGACTGTTTGGCTCGGGAAGGTCTTTTTCTCTGGGGTCGTAATAAGGAGGTCTGAATCATTTGTTTCAGAGTTTTTAACTCTGCCAAAATGTCCAAGAGTACCGTTACCGTTTGAGGTTCACTGTTCTCCTTCTCTCCTAGACCTTGTTTCTTCTCTGCTTCTTCTTCCTGTCGTTTCCTTCTTGCCTCTTCTTCTCGCTGTTGCTGTTCAAGGAAAAATGCTTGTTCTGCCTCTTTCTGCTGTTGTAAAAATATCTCCAATTCTTCTTTCTGTCTCTGTTTAAAATCCTCGACGTGTGGTAAAGAAGGAGAAGGTGGTGAAGGTACTGGTACCGGAACAAATTCTTGCGAAGAGAGACAATCTACTAAATCCCAGTTGAAATCGGTCTCTTCTGGAAGTGCCGCTGTGTTAACTTTGGTAGCCACTGCTATGCCATAGCTTTTCGTCTCCAAAGCCGGTGCACCCCAATTCATCGTCTTCTTAGTTTCAGTCATGTTTCACAAAACAATGTCGCATCGATTCACTGCACACAGACGCTAGCGCACCTATATAGGGAATGTGACGTCACATGTAGCTCTCTTCGGATTGGAAGACAGACTCCTAGAAGTGACTGAATTTTGTAACGCGTGTTGGGATTGGTGAACAATCTCAATCCGTTTCGATCCTCTCTTCCACTATAAATAAACGCGGTTCACTTCATTCCCTTCACCTGTTCTCGTCACAAGATGTGGACCAACGTTGAATCCTCTACTTTTGTATTGTCGTTGTTTTTCCGTACGGACTTACCCATGTATGTGAGATCATCATGAAGAATCATTAGGATCACTGAGACAAGCGTTTGGAAAAGAAGGACCTATGTGGAAAGACAAGGTTGTCTGAAGCGAGTTCTGATTTATGGACCAGAGGTTTGACAAAGTTTGAGGAAGAGAAGAAGACCTATGCAATGCCCTCTATGTTAAGGGAATGGTGTTAACATAACAAACAACGGCCCTTTTCAGGGCCAGTTCCTATGCCTCGAAAAGATTTATTCTTTCTTGCCTAAAAAATTTAAAACATACTATACTATCTACTGACACGTACGCGAATGATTCAAACTTTGTATAGAAATGAAACAGGTGGCATGACGTCACGGTACTTGCTACATTGTTGCAAGTGTCCAGTACCGTGACGTCACCCTACCTGTTCCATTCCTATTGTCCCTATACAAAATTCCCATTGAGGCTATATCCCCCCAGGGTGATATTTTGAGGCTATAAATCTTGAGGCTATAGTGCCGGGACCTGTTTTTGAGGCTATAGTGCCGGGACCTGTTTTTAACATCACGGTCTACGTGAGGCTGTATCGCCCCACTACACTACTACCATCTTTTTTAATCACTGTAGTTGATTCGGAACAAAGTTTACTTTGGCTGTCCTTATTTAATTTCTACTCTTGCAACAGCAAATACATGACTTAACAAACACTTAACAGGCTAAAGTAAAGACCATATGTAAGTCCCCTCTAAAACACACGTAGTTGTACTGTAGCAAGACGAACTTCAGTTTCAAACGTTTGTTTGTGCGCTGTTGGAAAGTAAACATTTCCTTTAAAAGAAGATATTTTCGATGACTGGTATTCAATCACTACATATTATGAATTATCAGAAGCTCAGATTACTTTCTAGCACGAAGAGGAATGTACCGTGTATTCTCTCTTCTAAGTCGAGTTCGACTGCAAACAACAAAGATCCTGCTCTGCTGTAGCATTATGCACCTGCAGATCCGGGTCTATGTTGTTTGTTCTGCTGATTACTCCTAATAAACTGCACAGACCCAGATATGCCGGTGCATTATGTGACGGTAGATCTGGATCTGTGCTCTTTGCAGTCGGACTCGTTTTATAAGCGAGTACGTGCGACGGTTAGCACTGGTTTTCAATTTGTGACTCTCTTAGAGCACTAAAAGGAATACCTGTGTGATTGGTAGATACTGGTCTTCAGCTTGTGACTCTCAACACGCTTTGGGCATCAATTGATTCCTAATTGAACCGCAACCTTATTCATCCGTTCAGTTCTAACGTTTTGAACCTGAGACATTACATTTTGAATGGCAGGATTCTGGTTTCCCCATTGAGTAGAACCACTGGAGTGGCGACCGTAGAACCACTGGAGTGGTGACCGTATGTTTTTACCTCTAATTAAACAAGAACAAGACCCAGTTATCTATTTTGCGTCTAAGATTATGGGTACATAAATAGTATATCAAAAGGCAGATGGAATTATATTGTTTGCATGTTATATGGGTCAGTGAGTTATTTATATATAGGAATTAATTAAATGAAATAAACAGTTGACTTACTGAACTAAATAAACCTCAGCACGCATGTTGCACTTACTAGAACTAAATGGCTCATGTGCATTAACATGGTTGACAACAGCAACACTAAAACAGGTGAACAAATAGTCTCCATTCAAACTACATGAAAGATTAATGTTTCTATTGAACTGTGATCTTGATTTATAGTAAATGAAATGGGCCAAAAAATTGTGGTTTTGTGTTTAATTAAGAAAGGAGACAGGAGGTAATAAAAAAAATTACTGTTTTGAGTTCATTGAGTAGAACGATCAAAACCAAAATCTGCTATTTTCATTATTATGTATTTATGTGCATCTTAAGTGACAAATGCCTCATTAAGACTTATTTTGCTGACGGTTGGCGCACATTTTCTCTTTCATCGTGCAGTGAGGAACTTAGTGTATCTTTGTCACAATCTGCAAAATTATGGAAACTCTGAGTTAATGAAGGATCTAAAAGATATTACGTTTTCCTAATCAAAGGGCACGCGATGTTAAATACCGGAAGTCATAGAAATGTGCAAGAGTTAGTCAGAAATTACATAACCTTTATATGGAGGTAGGCATTAGAATTTATGATGACCATTAGTTTTGCATTTAGTTGGTATTTTTAATCTGCATACAAAACTGCATCTTTATAATATTCTGACGAAATAACACAAATAAGTAAACTAATAATGTAACACGTCATAGTTACTACAAGTAAATTACTGGCAATTCAAACTTGATAAAATGTCGAAAAACATGATGAAATGTCGCACAACGTATCGAAAGGTTCGTCAGCATTTGAGCTCATATGTAGCTATGGAATATTTATTGACAGACATAGTCAGATATAAACACCATTTAATATGTCACCTCTGAATGGCTAGATATATCATCATCATCATCATCATCATCATCATCATCAATCCCTTAACCTAAGAGGTCGTTGGGGCACCACAGTTGACTTTACAACCAATTCTCTCCATCTTTCCCTGTTCTCTACTGCCCTTTGGGAATCTCAAAATCCCATGCCTGTCCACTTCTTAAATGTTGTCTTCCCACCTCTTTTTCTGTCTGCCTCTTCTTCTGCACCCTCGCACTGTGCCTTGCAAGATTGTTTCTGCAATATATCATGTTCATAAATAAGCCATGAAGGAATAAAATGTATATATATCGTCTTAACTGCCTTCTAAGAAACATTCATCCCTTTTAAAAAATATAATTTATCAGTTTTTCGTTTAACTTATGTAGGTGTAGTTTTAGTGACGACGAACAAGTACCTGTTATTAACATGACGTACATAGTTTTATATATCTAACTGGATAAAGAAATTTGCAATAAATGTTATTGATATTTCCCAGGTCTCTAAATTTTTAGTTCCTCCTTTTCCCTTTCGAGGCAAATACTAATACTAATATCCAAATCTGAAGTTTAGAAGTGTTGTATACAAACTCACAAAGACACACACACACAGACACACACAGGCACACAGACACGCAATAGTGCATGGGAACACAAACCCAAATATGCAAAACTTCACGCATGCATAAACACAGACACGAACTTACAGTATCAAACTGACCCGATATCTCTATAAACAATCATGGAGACAAAGAAGAATAAATTTGTTTTGTCTTCGGACAGAAAATGTTCGTCTGGCATTTTCAGGGAAATTTGTTTTGTCATTCGGACAGACAATGTTCACCAGGCATTTTCAGTGAAATTTGTTTGTGCCGAGTCTTGTGATACATGGGGTGTGGGGGGTGGGGGTGAAAGTCTAATTTTTTTTTTCCAGATGTTTTGTCATCACCTGATTATCATCTCACCCTTACACAATGTTATGATCAGTGGCGGCTTGAGGTTTCGAGGCTCCAGTGGCAATGTTCTTTGCTAGCGCAGAGAACAGCTTCTATGTTAGTTGTCGACCCCAACCCTCTACAAATATGTTTTGTGAAGAATTGTCACTGCTACACTAAGGTGAAGGTGAAATGCTATGAAAATTTCAGGTGCAAGAGAAAATAATCCCAACTTCGCCCACCTTCGCACCCACCTCTTATTGCCATCGAGTGTGATGGTCTTTATAACATTATCAAATTTTAATATTATTTAAATGTTCCAAATTGTAAACAGAACATAAACCGACAGTAGTATACATACTATAAGACACAAATCGCCGTAGTCATGGAAGTGCGAAATCAATACGTACAGTATTATTACCATGAGTTACAAAGAATAATTTTTCCTACTGATACTCTTCGGCTTGGCATGTAAAATAAAACAAATTTAAGTACGAAACATTGGCAAGCTGTTATGACTTACAGCTGATATTCTTTTTCTCATCGTCCAAAAACTTTTTAAAACCATAAAAGTGATTCAAAGTCCTTATCTACATTAAAAGAACAGTTTCTAAGTCATTCGTATTGTTTCCCGGTGGTACTACTATTTTTCTCAAGCGACTGCTGCCATCACAAAATGTAATCTCTCCATTTGTTTTTGTTCATACTCTGTAATTTTCAAGACACTGGCTAGAAGTATCGGTAAGGATTTTGTTTCAAACCCTGTGTGTGTGCGTGCGTGCGTGCATATATATATATATATATATTTATTTATTTATTTATTTATTTATACCACATACATTAAAAATAACATGGCATTTAAAGTGTTGGTATAAAGCAATTTGATATACCAATATTATTGGTATATCAAATTGTGATCCGCCCATGGCGCAATAATACGCAAACATAAACATTCTCGCGAGCGTCTGCAGTTGATTCTAGATCAATGATTAATCACTAGTGACGTATGAAAATAACGATGAAAGTATTAATAATCCCCGTTTTCTAAATGAATTTAATATGGTACACATTTTCATCACAATCCTTTCTGCTTTCTGTTCTCCCCTCCTCTCTCATGCATAACGGACAAACTGCGCAGAAATGTGGAGTGAGAGAGAAAAGGAATTTGGGCTGGATTAAAACCTTGAAATAGAAATTACACCAAGTAACCTTCAATAATATGGTTCGTCGTAACGATATGTGTGCACTTTCCTAGGGATTTATCTACAGTGTTTATCAATGATACAATGTTGCAAACCAGGTTTCCATTATACAGTAAATTCCTCGGTTACGTGGTGCACATACTGTGATGTATTTAATGTTACGTTTTGTTGTTTCTTAAACATACTATAATGTTCTAAAAATCGATTATTATTAATTAAATACGAAAATGTCCAAAGACCTCTCTCTCTCTCTCTCTCTCTCTCTCTCTCTCTCTGGACCATCGTAGCAAGATACGGGCTAAAATCTATGAAATGAACAACGTAGAGGATGCTCGTTTGTGTCATCCCACAATATCTCTGGACTTATGAATGATAGTGAAAGTTAAGTCAAACCGATCAAAGGATGAGAGAGAGAGAGAGAGAGAGAGAGAGAGAGATATTATGGTCGGTTGTACTGTTGCTAACGCAGAATAATGACTTAGATCAACTGTAAATATATTAAAATATTTTAATTACCTCTTGCTGGTTCGTCATTTCGCTTAGTTTCTATTCCACATTAATATCCATGAGCCTGAAGGTGAATGGCATTGCGGTCATTGAATGGCGTAGCTAACCAAGTGTTGATAGTACTCTACTTTTATTATTAAAACCATTTTTCATGTTTAAATGATAAGTGTGTATTATATTGATTTAATCAATGTGAATAAAAATAGAAACCAAAAAAGAAAACAACCAACTTATCAATGTGCAAAGGTGATTGTAAATAGCCACAAAAGCCATAGAACTATATTTTGTAGCGCACACACTCGCGGATGTGAGGAGTTCATTCACTAGGTCAATACACAGCTGCCTGTAGTAAATCTGAACCCCGTTCAAAGGGCAAATATATGTATTTGTATGTGATATAAATAAAATATACGTACAGTATGTACGCTGTATCAATGATATACCACGAGATGTATAAATTTTTCATTAAAAGAAAACTAAGCTTGTGATCCCCTCTTTATTTCATCTGCTGGATCGAGTTCTTTCAGCAATAATCATTATTTCGTTTCAACAGATTTTAAAGCTTGTGGTGTATAAAGGAAGTCATCTTTCAACGTTATTATTTGAACCACTGAACTATGCCATTTTGTGCAACTTGTTACAAGCATTTTTAATGAATTCATCTGAATTCACATGCTTTCCAATGACATCAACAAATAGTAACAGTAATTAGTCCGATTAAAATCACAACAAACACTTAATGTTCATCAGTGGTGCACAACATTAATGATATTTACCTTGATTAGATCAGATACTAATTAACTAGGCTGATAGTGTTCAAACAGAACTAATTAACTAGTCTGATAGGGTTAAAACAAAACTAATTAACTAATATAAGCTATGAAATAAAATATGAAATTAAGGGATGGAATAA
Organism: Megalonaias nervosa; assembly: GCA_016617855.1. NCBI lineage: Eukaryota > Metazoa > Mollusca > Bivalvia > Unionida > Unionidae > Megalonaias > Megalonaias nervosa. The sequence goes on from JAECUM010019676.1 coordinate 15,710, forward strand.
CAGAGATCTGAGCAAAGATATAAATTAGAATAACACGAGCCCTTTATGTAAAATACAACAATTTAACCAATTAATGGAAAAGCTGAAATCGCACATGACGTTTGAATGATCCACTTTCTCACAGAAGTAGAGTTACACAAGTTATGCCAAATTCAATTAGCTGTATTGTTATACTGATAGAGCTAATTTCATTATATGATCCAGTGATTGATCGAACTCAAATTGAAGGCATGTCAGCATCACAGGTCAGCTTTTCTTTTCCTTCTCCTCTTCGTCCCCTCCTCCTCCTCCTCCTCCTCTCTCTCTCCAATAAAAATATAGTTTTTTCTTCTACAGGTAACAACAATATTTCCATTCGTTTCCGTCTGATATCGTCTGTCGTAATTCCTCAGAACTAAGCTAATATGGACAATTCGAAACCTCATACACATTACGGAAGATATCATTTTATGACACCTGTTTCAAATAGCCCAGGACCTCCTAAATGTTTCTTGGTTTGTTAAAACTCATGATATTTACCGTACTAACCTTGCGTTAACTTTAAACTCTATCAGTCTCTAACCCTTAACCGAATCAGTCCTAATTAAAATTCAATTCATCCTTCCAAACAGGAGAGGTTAATTATTACAAGCTGCCAAACGATAGCGAGCTTAGCCAATAGATCAATTTTAATGGTTACGTGTCACGCTGACCACGACAGTATGCACTGCGAAATTATCTCTTTAAAATTTTCCACCACTACAATAAAAGCGTTTTACAATACTAATTAACTAGGCTGATAGGGTTCGAGTAATGCTAACTAACTAGGCTGAAATGATTTGAACAAAACACTTTCACTAGGTAGATATGGTTCGAAGATTACTAATTAACTAGGTTGATAGGGTTTGAATAATAATAATTAACTAGGTTGATAAAGTTCTTACAATATGTGTGAGATGATTTGAGCTATACTATACCAGACTAACCGTGGAGCCAAATTAAAAAGAAAACAAAAGCCCAGAAAGAACCTGCTCCAGTAATCCAGAAGCGATCAAGGAACAATGATACATTATTCAAGCTTAATCGGAGATGGAAACAAGAGGAAAAACACAAAGAAAGAAAGAAAAGGGACAGAAAGGAAGCACAAGGAAAAACCACAGCAAACCTACTTTGAAGAGTACGTGTGTACTTCATGTAGAATGACTACGCCCATTGAAGAACTGCCTGAAATCGAGTTCTGGTACGTCAGACTGACTATAAAGAACCCAAGTACATGATTCGAAATCATGATTCGAAATAGTTCGGAAAAAAGAAGGAAAGAAATATTGAAAGAAAGCATAAGAAAACATACACCAAACCTGCTCAAATGACACGTTTTATACTGCATTCAAAGGACTAAATCCATACAAGAAAGTGCGTGGATTTCCCATCAAGCATGAGCTCATCTCTACCGTGAAAAGGAATATACCTCTTGCTATTGGCATTATGTTTTGGAATTTCTGTTATGAATTTTGGTGAAACTGGTTTCCACAAATATATTACCAGTCATGAAATTTTATATGTATGGTTCTTGTTTTCCATCCCATTTCACACACAGACACACACACACACACATGTACAGCGACACACACACACACACACACACACACACCCACACACCCACACACCACAAGCAAGCACCAGGACTGAACATTATTAACCTTTGACATGGATTATAATAAATATTCCCAGAAATTTAGACTGCTGTACAATTACTCGAATAGCACATTGCAGCACATTAACAATACAAATTGTAAAGGAAAGCTGTTATATTAAACAAAATACCATCCATTGTCATTATAATCCTTTTAGAGTATGGTGTTAGAAACAAACTGTAGTTGCCAAAGTAACCGGGGCAAATAAGTTATAAAGGAATAATTCACATGAATACGTTTCAGTGAATTTTAAGATTGGGGTGATTGAAAATTTCAACAAAGTTTTCAATAACTAAACCAGGCTCGTACATCCAGTTCGACAAGTTGGAATATGCCCCTCAAATAAAATCTTGACTATTGCCTGGTCCTTCAGTTAGCTTTTTGATCACTGTCCATTTGCTATATTTGATACAATAAATAATATATGAAAATCTCGACAATTGCTACTTCAAAGGCTCCGGGATGACATAGAGAGTGCCCATACCCTACAAAACGATTGACGTACATTACAAATTAGAAACCTTACTTTATTAAAATCTGCCGCGTAGAGCTATTCAAAGGAGTTGAGTAAATATTTGCAAACGTGTTCACTTTCTCAAGACGTATTTCGTATAGACAGACTATTCTAATTTTGCAGCTTCCGATTCTGTAGTGTGTTTGCCTCTCGATCAAATCTGTAATCGGCCAAACACTTGCATGCGTTAATTAGAGCCGTGTGTCTTGAAGATGGTATAATTAAAATAACCGAGGGATTGTCGATTGATTGATGTCATGAAAGCGGAGGGCTAATCAGTACACAACCAGAAAATGCAGAAATAATATCATCAATTTGATGAAAATTCGCATAAAGATTATTAAAGGTTTTTTGAGGGTTGAAGAAATGTCTTCCTGTGTTGGGATACATGAGTAATAAAGAACTATAGGAAGTTTTCAATTAGCTAAGTGTGTGTGTGTGTGTGTGTGTGTGTGTGTGTGTGTGAGAGAGAGAGAGAGAGAGAGAGAGAGAGAGAGAGAGAGAGGGAGAGAGAGAGTTTTTATCTGACTGGATATAAACAAACTTCGACATCAACTTCTGATAATTGAATAACTGGGCTTATATTAGTCTAAGAGTTGTGCAGGTACAAGAAACTATTTAGTTACAATCAAGGAACCAGTCTAATCTGGGCTGGAGTAGTTAGGAAATACAGTAAAACTGAGATCTCACCGAGTCACGCAAGAGTTTGGTTGAACAATACTAGTTAATTCCCTACAGGCATAGCTACTATCTGCTGGAAGGTATTTTATATTTCTTTGCATAATTATGCAGATTATTGGAACAGGTGAGACAAAACAATCGCTATGGCCCATCTTTGTCTGCTGTGTATTCTCCATCAGTTCTGGGAAGTTTTCTAAGGCTGAATGAATGCTATTAGTTGCATAGCTCGGGTTCAAAGTTCTGCTGCAGCACATGTAGCTTCATGACGCGGTTGTTGGATATGTAGCACTGAGAAACATAATATGTCTATATACAGCAGTGATGTTTGGTAGAACCAAATAATGTATTGAGCCATTCCCAAGGAAACTTGAATTCGAGTTTGAGAGGATCCATGAGAAAAATCATAGTTTTCTGGTTGTCTTCAGATTGGGATCAGTGTCACAAAATAAGATCAATTCGAAACAATACGCTAAAATATCTAGATATTTGATGAGAGAGGAAAACTGTAAGCATACTGCTTAATTTGCCTTTGGTGTAAAGTACAGAAAACAACTTTGTTTTCACTACTTAATAGACCTTCTTGTTGATGTTTTTAATTTTTTTACAGTAGTAAGTATGATAAATATCACATTACTAAGTATACATTTCTTACTGTAATTTCGCCAAACTCATGTTTGTTCCTAATTTTGATCCTTAGAAATTTTAATTATTTCTGCATTTATGATAAAGTTTTATGCAAATTGTACACCTTAAAAATTCTTCACAAAAGAGATACCAAATATTTCATTGTACAAAACTAGTTCATTCATTAAAGATCTGTCTGTTTACATAGATCATCAGTGCTTTCAATCGATCGAGGTGAAATGTGTGCGATACCATCAATATACGACCTAATTTCCATAACTGTGAGTTTTACTGTGAGATAATAACGTGGTGGTTAAATTAGAGGCTCTTGTCTCATTCATTGTTACGAGTGATCAGTACATTTTTTATATGACGTAAGCGACACAGTCTGCCATAACGTTGACCCATATAATATAATATAATATAATATAATATAATATAATATAATATAATATAATATAATATAATAGAAAAAGCATATTGTGTGATTTAAATCTAGTACTCCTTCGTGACAGTTGACAATGCTCATCACTAGACCGAGCAAGTGACTAAATACCGGATGACACCATTTTTAAAGATAATGTTATTGATGTCTACAGACGGCAGTGAAAAATATATTCTGACAATTCAATGAAATTATCAAAATTATATCTCTTGGAAAATTCACTAATTTAAGGACTTGCATAAAATAAAATTATTGTAAACAACTTTCTACATGATGGTAACACGAAACGCTGTTCTACATTTATATCTATTTTCCGTTTGCACCTAAAAGGAAGGTGATTGTATTACTACGCGTTGTTTAGTTCACGATCTCCACAAAAATCTATATATGCATATCGATATTCCATTTATAATACAATTTATCGCAAGTAGAATTATCAGAGAAGGGGGTGAAATAATTCATCAATCATCAAGCCATTAGTGGAGAAAGTATGACAAGCTGTGTGATAGTCGCTCGGTTACCTGTAAGCAGGTGTAATTTTCATGAGAAATCTATACAGGTGATGACAAAAACATGTTGATGATGGAAACGTGTTAAAGTGATAAATATTACTAGAATTTATGAATTAATAACTAATTGAAAAGGAAAACAATCCCCCAGTGCTAAATCTCGTAGGAAACCAGGACTCGTTCGTGGTTTTTGCATCTTGATATAGACTGTAACATTAAATGTTGAACAGTTATACGAGTTAAATACACCAATGATACCCCTTTTTCAACATCAGTAGACGTATTGCTTACTGCAAACAAAATTATAATCTATTGAGCCTTTTGCAATCGGTTACTAAACTTCAATAATTATTGATTTTACATCAAAACGGTATCAAGGACATATTGTATTTTATTTTATTTTGTCGTGACACACATTCATAGAAACTATATATCTATTTTTGTTAGTTACAGAGGCACAATTGTAATCTTGTTTGAATTTTACTCTAGTATAAAAACATATTGATTAAATTAACTTATGATTATTTTCTGTAAAAAGTTGAACTAGGAAATCTTAGAACTATTACAGATAAAGGTTACTCCACAATAAAGTAAATTTAGTAAACTAATATTTTTCCTTTAAAACAGTGAGGTGTTTTCATTCCATTGTAAATTATGGTCCATATATGCTTAATTAATCTAAAAAAAATGGAATCTTAGATGAATTAGTGATCCAAAGACTGCTCTGATACTTATTTTAAGCGCTTTAAAGATCTAAAGAGAAGTATACAAAAGAATTGAATAGTACTATTTTTATTTTTTATGTTGAACTACCCGATGTGCATTCACTAATTGTGACAGACCCGCTGCAATTAAGAACCATTGTACGGATGCGTGAATAGAGAAATCGACAATCCAAACGTGCCATTTAAACTGCACGAAATCTATTTCTTGGTAGATCTCTAATATAATTCTTATTGTTCACTCAGTTTCATATTCCTGAAACAACATCACACATATTTTTCACTGAGGCTGTATTCTTTTCACAATTGAATCCCTATTGTTAGAGAGCAACTTCAAAAGGTTTTCTTTCTCTGAGGATTTGAAATGGAATGACTAGTATCAAATAGTAAGACAAAAATTGTTTTTGTCCCAAATCCATACTTAACTGTCATTCATTGGGAAGGCCAATGGGAACACAAAAAACCTAGAAATTACTACTTTATGTTCTGCATGTCAGTTGATAGGTATCCAGCATGCATGGAACCATTACCAAACCTGATTAGCATTTTTAAGTGGCCTGTGTTTTGTACAATACTGTCATTGAAGTGGGAGACATTTTTCTGCCACCTCTTTTGACAAAAGGGTCTCTGAGAAAGGTCCTTGAAACCGACATTAAAGAGTTTTATGAAGGAAACTCTTTTAAAGACTTGAACAAAATGCAGTTTGCATTAACAGTTGCCCAGAAATGCGATGATTAAATACAAACTTGCTTCCTTTTGGCTTATGTATAATGAGTATGAAGAGGAGATTGAGTTACAAAGACACGTGTGCCCATGAAAGAGATAGAAAATGATTTAATATTTTTCAAAAGATCCAAAATATAGGCAATACAGACTTAAACAACAGATTATAAGGTATGAAAGAAGTTGCTACGTAAATTTGATCTTTTCTTAAAGAAAGTTGTATATGCACGTTTCTCAAAGGTAATCAAGAAGAATGATGCAGTGAAGAAAAACAATAGTATATAATAGGTGTGTTGGAAGCTTTAACAGCTAAGCTCATGAATTATCAATATTTCTAATTATCGATATTCATGTCTTCATAGTGTAAATTTATAATATATTGGCATTTTTTTTTCCGAATTCGTTAAATTCATCGTATTGTCCTTATCAAAATGTTCACGACTTTCTAAATAGCAAATATTATCTTAAACGTATTGATGTTAACTTTTTAAAAATATCCCGCTAAGTTTGCGAAACGACTTTGCACAGGAAAATGGTACTTACAATCGCATCATCTGACGCAGAAAACCAGAAATTAACTAGATCATAGCACTAAAAACAAACTACTTATATATTCTTGCTTGCTTTGAAAATATTAGTGAATAATCGTTAAGATACAATTCTGTTATTTGTTGCTTGTGGTTCATTATCATTTTCAGGGGTAAAATTTTAGGAAAATTATGAACTTCGTACAGTATTCATGAAAAGAAGCTATGAGACTGAGTGTTCAATAAATTTTCATCAATCTTTGCGTTTTCACGAATCATGTATAATAAGAAAATCAGTTTTTAAATGATGTTGCTTGTTGGTTTTAACAACACTTTTAACATATTATTGGCTATATCACGCAGAGGAAAATGAAACCCAGTCCAGATGCAGGTGTAAAATGGATGAAATATAATCGAATGGTGATAATGAATTATCCAATTTAAATGCACTGTTCAAGGTCATCAAGTATTGTTTTCAGAGAAAAGCATGAGGATCTTTTTCCCTGTTTTTAAACATTTGTTATACGGATAAAGACATTGTATGTCAAGGCTGAATCTTTGTGCTTCATCCAGTCACTGTTTTTTTTATTGTGATACTACCCTAATAGCAATTATCTGCATTCTTCGAACGTAATTAAATATAAGATTGTGAAGTATTTACCAGCTATAAAGATATGCATAACATAAAACATATAAAGTTGACAATATGGCAGGAACTTTTATTTTGCCCCTGCAGGGTATTAGTTGATGTTGTAGGCTTGATAAAGGACCAACCAATTAAGTTTCGTGAAGGGGGTAGGGGAAGCACCTGGGATATTAAAAACAAATACCTCCATAGCTTGAAAAAATACTCTAGCTATAAATTTTAGACTGAAAGAAGTTATTATTTTAGTTTAAAAAATGTTACCTTGAGATTCAAGTAACAAAAATAATATCCTGGTTGGAAAGAAAATCCAAGCCCCGCACCATCCAGAAATTATATGGTCAGTCTCTTACGTGGTTCAAACTATGATGTAATAAATCAGGAATATAAATGTTTATTAAAGTTCATGTTACTATTTTTATTATCAATTTATGTTTAAAGTCATAAACAACCATAAACACTAGTGTTATGAATATTTAATCTGTATTGTATGCTTGACTTTTGTCTGTAATTTGATTGTAGAAGACTACATGACTACTCTCATGTTGTTGTCTTGTTCGTAATTTATAAATAGGTTATTTACGTGACTTTGAGTTCTAGACCAAGCCTTGGTTATGATCTTAGAAGGTTCGATTAACGAATTTGTTTACAGCTTGGGGTAATTTTCCATTAAGATGTTTGAGTGTTTACAGAAAAGGTTATTAGAACATAGGTCAAGTGGGGATGTATATAGAGTTCAGATCAACAAAATAATCGAATCCTCCTTTAATTTCAGTCGGTTATGATCAGATATAATTTGAGAGGAATCTTTTATTTAAACATATATCCATTTTAATTACAAAGTGCTTATTGATCATTTGGACAAAAACACTACTTTGGGACTATTGAGGAATCATTCAAAGACATTCTGGATTATATCATTGTAATACATCAGGACTATAGGTACATCTGCACATTTAAGGCTACTGGCACATCAGCACATTCAATTATGGAATTCTTTCAGAACTCCACTGGAATTCATTCGAAACACTACACTTTTGAACATGCGATAGAAGTCTGAGGATTATTGAGGATTAATTCAATATTGTAAGTTCCCTTGAAATTTTCATTTGCTGAATTTTACTAAATTTGTTGGTTATGCCTTTTCTATTACTTAGTTTAAGAGCATAGAGTCGTAACACTATGTAATTTGATAATTGAATAAAAACCTATAAATATTTATTTTCATTGTATTACATTGTAAGTTATATATGAACGTGCAAATCAATTGACAGTGCCTTTATGATATTTTCAGAGCGTCGTTATTTATGAAAAATAATCTGAAAATCATTCCCTTAAATATCTGTATATACTATAGACATTTTAGGGGAACAACTTTTAAAAACCCATGAAATATAAATCTGTCATAAAATATTTTATCGGCATTTTTTCAAGATTGCAAACCCAATTACTATGAGGCAAAAAAGATGCAGAAGAAAAAAATTATCTTCATAATATAGTTCATACATATGAATATGATAATATGATATACCATAGATTAGTATAAAGCGATATATCAGTGTAGTATGAAATGCCATTGATTCATATAAAGGGATATATCAGTGTAGTATCAAATACCATATATTAATATAAAGGGATATATCAGTGTAGAAGATAAGAGTGAACTAACCACTGCACTCTGACATTATTTTATCCACGATCAGGGGGCAGGGTAATATAGGCATCAAGTGAGTGAACAAAGAGCTAAATGGAGCACATGATCTCGAAGACAAAAGGAAACCGGGGAGTGGAAACCGAAATCCTGGTGTGACTCATGGGAAGTTATCAAATTGTGGCGTCAAGTCTGAATTGTTAAAACGTTTTCTACCGTTAAATTTGACTCTTGTACCTCAGATGCTGTTGATGCCCAGAAAACAGTGCTCATTGTTTAGTCATAAGGCTGTATTTCTTTGGCCATTGGTTTCAAAAACTCAGTGATAACCCCAATCAGAGCGTGGGATAGAGTTTTTCCTGAAGTCCGTTTTTCTTGATTCGAGTGTGGATTATATTTTGCTTTTAATGTTTTAAGTTGGATGGGTTCTCATTGCACCTAAAACTGTGACATGTTTTTTGTAAACAGATGAAGAGATAAAGGTATCGCGTCAGTGCAAGGAAATACATTTTTGTCAAATGCAGTATCGGAACGATCAAAATCGCAAGATAAATGGATTTGAGAGACCAACTATCGATCGATCTTGGGAATGACTTTATGATACCATTATTGAAGGAATGCGTTACCATTGATTTTACTGACAAATTAGTAAATCAAATCAATTTAAATAGGAATGCGAATACATGTGTCAATTAGTGTACTACATGTCTATAAATTGATATGATTGGTATTGACTAATGATATTAAGCGTTTAGACATTTAGGCATGTATTTTATATTTTATAATGATAACATATTTTTTAGTCTTATAACTGCGACCCAGATTCACGTTCTAAAACCCCTGACATTATTTTGGTCATTTTTCCGTTATTCATTTATTAATTACTAGGAAAATTCTGCGCATATTTGGATGCATAAAGGAGAGGAAACAACTTCAGCGTTAAGATCTTATTGTAACATAAAAGAAATATCAGAGAAAGTATTGATATAATAGAATGGTTGTTACCGATGCTTGCATAATAGTCTCAAGCTATTGCAATCAAAATTGAGACAGACAGACCTACATATTAGGTGAAATAAAATTATATACTGAATTGCAATTTGTTCTATATGAAGGATTTTGTGCGTGTAATACGTTGGGAAAAAATATACATGTATAAAGATTCATTAAAGCATGAGTCCGCCAAATATGCATTGACTGAATTCTCAAGATTAAGAAAGGAAGAGGTACTGAAGTCAACGACTTGATAAACGTTATTTTTCAGCTTGTATAAGAATTGGTCATATCCCCTCTATCAAGATCACAGTGGAATGATACTTTATGATTTTGTGACACAAAATAAATCCTAAGTAATTAAAATGGATTAGTTTCAAACAACCTGATTTAAGTCCACATTCCATTCCCTATATATGTTTTCCTGTAGGACAATATAAAGCATAAAAACATCATGGCCAGGTCTGATCACGGTTACGCCAATATTTATTATACAATTACCTTGTTCAGGTCAGTTTAGCCTGATATTTTATCTACGATATTTTTCATGTCAATGGCTGCCCGGGTTCTACTTCGTTCTTTATTCTACGCTTTTCATATCTTTGTTATTCCTCTCACTGTTTTAAATGAAGTTGTCAGAGGTCTAATTAGAACAGGATATTTTACCGAAGAGTGTTATCAAAAGATTCTAAATATGCTTATATCAGTAGGTATTGAAAATGTGTCTAAATATCTAATCAAATTTTTTAATCGAAACTTCAATCAAAATCCCCTTTTCTTTCAATCGTTAGTACCAGGTAGAGTCTCCATGCCCAAAAGACTGAATAGATAGTTGTTCTTTAACCAACAGTCATTCAGTTACGTGTCATAAAACTGTATTGCATGGTTGGTTTTAAAATTTGACAAGTATGACAAATTTTATTTATCACATGCTAACTACGCATGAAATATATTGGAAAAAGGAAATGGGGTGGACGCTATGTACTGACATACCATGCAACCTTCAGATAAAAAGATAAAATTTTGAAATTAGAGGATTTGCTTCAGGAAATGAACAACAAAGAGCAGATTGATACCAAGATTGTCGTCTAAGAATAAGGAATCAAAGGACACTAATAGTGGGAAGCGGTTATCACAAGAGATGAAAACTGTTTAAAATACGTTTGGTGAAAATTGTGGGCAAATATAAAAAAGTATTACTTCTAAAGGTACATTATTCACTGAGTGTCCTGATGACACTCATAAGTTTGTCTTGTCGTTTGCATGTGTATATGAAAGCACAGAAATATTTTAAAAACTGTGAACTACTGTTCAATAACAGATGTGCCTATAAAAATACAAATCCTCGCATTAAAAACTTATTCATTTGTCAGATTAGATTTAAAGTATGGGGTTAAGTTAGGTTTAACAAGTCGTCTGCAGATATTTTGTTCTTTTTCGTCGATTAGACAACATTATTTACATTTAAATGCCCATTTAAATACAAGAAGAACCAGTGAATAGCACGAAATAATTCAAGTAATTCTACATGACGCGCTTTAGAATCGATAAGCTAACATATTCAATCATTTTAAAGAGTAAAGCAAATGTCTTTCCCTACGTATAACTTTTCTTTTTTCAGTTCTTTAATATTTAGTTGTACGTTTATGCATAAAATGGCGCCTTTCTTCAAGTGATAGCAACAATTGAAATATGGCTTGATTCAGTGGGTCTTTTGTCTAATGTTAAACTTGAAAACAATTCATAAAGTGGCATGTGAAAAAGATCGATAACTTTTAAAAAGGAAGTAGCATCAAAATTGTTTTCTTTTTAAAAAAATGTCAGGATGCTTATTGTTTGATTATGGTGTGAATAATTTAGATAAAGAATTAATACACGTCTCACGAAGGGATACTAACCTTAATCGTCGTTATTTAAAATGGGTGTGTAATTCTGCGTTAAAAGATATAGCTTTATTTGTTTCCCAAATATGTTGCAAATTAGAAATTTTAAAGAGAGAATACAATTAAATGTGTTGGAATAGCCATGTGCCTTTATTGATGACGAAATCCTGTCTCTTGTAAGATTTCAGCTCTTATATCGAGTAGTTGTTTATGACGAATAATCAACTATCCAGACAATGCAAAAACTAACAGTAATCAATACTCACGAAAATCCAGCATAATAAAGACAAAATCACATTCATTAACGGCAGTCTCCAGCAATAAACGTTTAGAACCTAACGAGATAAATATACATAATGTATTAAATATTATGAAAATCAACAAGTAATGAAAAATACGAATTGGATATGGTTGAGTATCACATATTTTATTTTATTTTATGACACATTTCAACACTTAAGCCGCTTTTGTTAACGGACATCAACCTGTCTTCGTCTTGCAGTAGGCATATTTTGACAGGGTAATTGTTGAGAAGCATGTTGTCATGGTAATTATTGAGAAGCTGCGTTGTCATGGTAATTGTTGAGAAGCTGTGTTGTCTTTTCATTGATCTTTCGATGCCGTAGTCAGCATTATATCTCAGGCAGGGATTACCTGCGGTTACGCCACTTCAGTAGTAAAGAAAGTGCTAATATTTCGAGTCCTGGAAAACTTCTTTAAATCACAAAATTTAAATTGAACTGACTTTAATTAAATCTGCTGGCATAATTATGCCAGGAAAATTACCGAAATAGGTAAATTTACGCACAAAATGTAAATGCTGAATATCTAAGGTATTATGAATTCTAGCTTGACAATATTAATTGAATTTGGCTAAAGTCTGATCAATAATGGCAACCAATTTTGAACTAAGTTGGCAAGATGAGATATGAGGATATTGTCTCGTATTTTTAAACTAAATGCTGTAAATATCTGAAATTATTGTATATTTAATCCATATAAAGTACTAGCTTGATACTGAATTAATTATACCTGCCTTGCCATAGTCTAATTCAGGAGAGACCAAACAAGAGAATGCACACACGAATTGTTGTTGGTAGTTAATGAAAATATGTACGTAGCATCCTGTAGGAAAGTACTACATCGGGATAGACAGTTAAATCTGCTTAGTAAATTCTTAAGCTTTCCGGTCGTTCCAGTACATAAAAAAGTATTAAAGCGATACAAAGAGCTTCCTGTGGTTCAAAACTTGAATATTTTGTGTAATGGTATTAAAGTTACAGTGTAAATATCGTATCAGGGTTTGCACGCGGAGCAATGACAAAGCTTGACAACTTACGGTAGACTCTCAACACAACACTTGCATCGATCAGTTTTTCTCGGCCTGTTTATGTACTGGTAAGTTAGATATGACTCACTGTCTTCAGAGTTGTCAACATAGAAAGAGCTATGTACTTGTTGTGAAATAAAAATCTATGAGAGCTTAGAAATGGCTCAACGTACGACTGGTTAGGATACACCATATAGATCCATTTGAGTGCCAAAGTGAAAGAGTTTTTTGTTTTGTTGTGGTTGTGGGTTTAGCGCAATTTTTCAGCACATGATAGCTATATATGGCGGCCAGAATAACTCCTTGAGGAAGAACCAAGGAAAACCCCAGTAAGAACCACCGGCCCACGAGATGCTAATGGCAAACTTTATCACATACCCACATTGGTTGAGCCCGTAACTCGAACCCACGCGGACACAGTCGAGGTGGCAGCGACTGGTAAATGCGAGCGCTTTAGACCACTCTGCCACACAGGAAGCCAACGTAAGATGGCGATGATCGGTAAAGATGAGCGCTTTATACAAGTTGGGCCCCTGGGTCCCCGAGGTGATGTGGCACTGATCAGTAAAGGAGTGCGCTTTAGACCACTCGGCCACTCAAGAAGCTGACGTGAGATGGCAGTGATTGGTACAGATGAGCTGGGGCCCCGAGGTGAGATGGCAGTAATCGGTAAAGGCGAGCGTTTTAGACCACTCGGCTACACGGAACCCCTTTTTGGAGACTCGTCAGCTTCATTGCACTAAATGCAATTTGGCCAGAGCTTTGTTACTGTTGCTTTGCTTTGAAAACGTGACCTGTCATTTAAAAAAAAATAATCAATAAAAATTTTACATAATTCATTCTGTCAAAAAGGAATGATTTTTCTGTATTTCTTACGTAGTTTTAATAGGCATGTGGGGCGCAAAGGAAACTTCACGGTGTAAAATTTGTCCTGACATTATCTTACGGCACGTAAGCGAAATAAAATGTGTCGTTGCCAGATAGATCGATAGATAGATAGATAGATAGATAGATAGATAGATAGATAGATTGATAGATAGAGAGAGAGATAGAGAGATAGATAGATAGGTAGATAGATAGATAGGACAGGATAGGTTAGGATAGACAAATATATGTCCTTCGTTCCCAAAATATTGGCATTTGTCGAATTTGAATTTAGCAAGGTCTGAATGATCTTGAGTGAATTTTCTTCATGCAATTTCGGAACTACATTCTCCCAACTTGAGAACTCAGGTATAAGAAATTTTACTAAACTTGTTTGTTTTCGCTCTTTCTATTACTTAGTGCCGTTTCACACGAGCAAGTAAACTGATATCTCTCTCTCTCTCTCTCTCTCTCTCTCTCTCTCTCTCTCTCTCTCATATATATATATATGATGTATGTGTGTGTGCACATAATGTATATCGTTACTTAATTATCCAGAAATTGTGAAGTTAAAAATGAAATAAGATTTATGACAGCTGATTTTGCTACTAAAAAAAGGCCATGACAGGTGCCATTATTTTACAAGTTATAGTACACGTAACGTACTCCAGCTAAAAGCTGAATTTTTGTTTCAGCTGTAGTACATTTGACCCAAGATGATTTTATTTTCATCACGTACAGTGTTCACGATGTTGCCACTTAGAACGTTTGACATCGCTATCAGTTTAAAGGTTACTCTCGCTGTCTTCACGAATAGTGCACGTGACACAAGTCGACATTTTGGTCCCTGGGTATTGCTCATGACAAAATCACGAGTTACATTTGATACAGAACAGCGGATTAAACTTCAGACAGCGATTTACCTGACAAGCTGTAGATAATGGTGATAAATATTACTGTATAGCTAGCTGAATTTTGACATAAACAATTGAATATTTATTTTTATTTGGGATTATGGAGGAACATGCTTTCATTGAAGGAGCGCAATCATTATAATCGTATGCATCAACTCAATATAGAGCTGTTGGACGTTTTGCTAACATTTTAGTGAAAGATGCAACAAAAAGTAATTCTAATGACTCATTCTTTCAGCTGGACCACAACTGTTAACAGAATCACCATAATATTTTTATTTCATGAATACAAAGTTTTTGTGGTTCATTTTTCCTTTTGTAAAACATTTTCAATCCTGTAGACATTTACCGTTTTCGTAGAGCTACAACATTTTGCCTTAAAATGCATTATCAATATTCTCTCCCTTAAATCTTCCAATATGTGTACTACTCGGTCACCTAATGTTACCTTTCCCCGCTTTGCACATTTTCTCTGTACAATATGTAGGTACCCCCTTGGTAATGGTTCATATTTTGAAATTTTGTTTTAAATTTAAGCATTTCAAATTTATCAGTTATCAGATTCCAAATTAGCTATTCCAGATTTTAGATAGATTTATTCTCGTCGTTGTCTATGGATCGATGATGAATGAGTTTATATCTATATATCAGTTTCGAAAATATAGCTACCTATTTCTAACCTGATTTAGAGTGAATTACTCCCACATTTGGGCATATATATATATATATATATATATATATATATATATATATATATATATATATATATATATATATATATATATATATATATATATATATATATATATAGTTTATCTTGACCTCTTTTCTACTGAGCGTTTTAACCCCACGCATATTTAGAAAAAATTTCAGTCACACAAAACGTTTCCTTATGTATATTTAATTTGCATTTGTTAGTTTTTTCTCCATGATTATAAGTCATGTATAATTGTATTTTGGAACTGACCTCGAATAAAATAAAGTTCATTGTGTACCTGACCAGTAACTTTTAATTTTGTAAGCAAATTATATTTAGGTAATATTTTCTCTATGAGAGTGGGTTAAATATTAGGATCATTATCAATTGAGGTAAACATGTTTATTTGGGTGTGGTTCTACGATTTTGGTATTCCCCATGGAAAAACATGTATACCTGATATTCACCACATTCTTTATTATAATTTAGTAACATGTTTATCTGTTTACAACTTAGAATTTTCTTGAAATAAACATTGGATCTACATCCTGGTTCTATTGTTGTGTCTTAGTTTTTATATATTCTTGTTTACTTGAAAAATTATTCATTCTTCCATATAACGTCTTTAGCAGAATCATTCGTATTGTTGTGTTCAGTATTTGATTTGGGTGGAATTATTTATTCAAATTAGTATTCACTGGAAATACAAAGTGCCCTTCAATAATATTCTTGGACTAGAGCATTAATATGAAATTATAGTGATTTCAGACAAGAACATTTTTGGCTCTATTATTGCGATTTATCAAACAATTTTTGACACATCATCACACTTCAGGCTATTTGCCACATTACCATATTCGAGACTACAGGCACATCAACACATTCGGTGATGGATCTTGTTTGGAACACCACTGGAACACAATGAAAACTTTATTCATTTTCACTTTGACTTCTAGGCAAATAAATTATTTGTTGAATTTTACTAAACTTGTTTGTTTTCGGTCTTTCTATAACTTAGGTTAAGATCATCGAGTTGTAATCGTATTCTTTACTGTTGTTATCCATCTCGAATGATTGCAACGATACTATACATTACCTGCCACTGAGAATCAGTATCAGATACTCAAGCTCTTTTGCATGGAAATCTTTATCTCACCGCTGAGCTTAAGGTATTTTATTTTACTGTTTGTGTCGCATAGTTTGTTTCCACAAATGCTTAGCATTTCTATGGTCATTTGCTTACAGGAATATTCAGAAATCACTCATTAGAAAAGGATTTCACTAAACAAACGCAAGAAATGTCAAAACATAAATGAAATACAAAAGTGACTGATGTTATTAGAAATCAGTATAACACTAGATCCACTAATGTCCAATAAAGATGAACTATATAGATGAGTTTTGACAAGAATGTTATGTATCAGTGAATGTTTATGAGATGACAGATGAGGGAAAGGATAAAATAAACTAAATAAGAATTGCAGAAAGAAACTGCTAAATTGTACACCTGAACACAGTGTTTAACTCATTATTAAGACCATTTAAGATTAAATGTGTATTATATATTGTGCAATCAGGTAAATTATTCAAATACATTATGCTTCAAAGAGACTCTGCTGTAAAATTTAGAAATTATATTTATAAGTTAAAATTTCCTTTTGGAAAGTTAACTGCTTGATTTCCTACTTGTTTTGTCCATCTCCTTTTGCACTAATATAAGAAATATTTCAGTAGAACCTCTTAAGAACGGTTATGCCATGATGTTATTACATAACCGGAAACTGGTATGTTACAAGCAATCTTTGAAAGTCTATCACATTTTTCTTGTGATTCAGTTATCTTGATACTGTTTATCGTGTACTTGCTTGCAAAGAAAATTAACATGGTAGGAAACAGAGTGGCTAGTGAAATCAGTTTTAACATAAAGAATCTTTACCCAACATAAATGATGAAAGGGTAGGCTATTGGTGTTGATTAGGCAAATAATGACATTTTTTAATATTTAGGTTCCAAAACTGGCCTATTGTATCTGATTAAGCAGGTATCTGTTTAGTTCTCTGACCGTTGAATAATAATAATACAGACTTGTAGTTGTTTATAGAACACTGTGCAATAATTAAACGGAGTGACTAAAACTTCTGAACTGTATTTCAAACACTCAGTTTCAATACTTTATTTATTGTTATTATTTCTTTCTGTACATTAATTGACTTTTTTTCGCGTTCATTCGAAGATTGTAAAAGGGACCAGGATTTAGCAGAGATGTAAAAGGGACCAGGATTTAGCAGAGATTTCGTTTCGCTAATGTCCTTGATAGACTACAATTCGTTGCATGTATTATAACAACCAATATCTAAATATACTTTCTACGATGCAATGGATACTTCACCATATTAATTATAAATTGGATTGCTAAAATAAATTTCTTTCTGAACTTGTAGCTTTCCACTTGATGTTAGGATTAATGTTTTTCCATTTACTTCTGTTTGTTGAAGGCTTTTCCTTCACATTTGTTTCTTTCCTGCAGAAAAGCCATTTTTATCTGTACAATATATAGTCTCTCTGCATTGAACGCCTTCTTTCAGGTACCCCATTTAACATTCATGAATCCATTATACTCCTTAACTATGAAATTAAATTTTTCGTGACACCTCACTTATGTCCTTACATTTTATTTGTCGATATTGTTTTAAAAAAAACATTTGAAGTCACGATCTCATTGTATTTTATAATTTTACTGTGTGTCATCTGTTCCTTAAAACGCTTGCAGCAAATCGAAGTAAGTTGCACCAATTTCAGCAAAATGGAGAACGATAATAATTGATGTTGCTAATCCCCATTGATCCTTTATCTGTAGCTGCTAATTCTGAAGCGGTAGCCATACTAACTTCAATCTAGTTTAAAACCTTATATCTTGTCTTGTACCTTTGTCTGACACCTCTGTAATGTTCGATCTTTTAAAATAAATCACTTTGACACCTCTTTAATGTTCGATCGTTTAAACTAAATCAATCTTAATTTTGTTGTTATTTTGCAACCTGAAATTAATACCATTATTTCTTGGAGGCGTAGGCATTTTCTCTTTCTCTCTAGCTTGCTCTGTGGACATATCGAAATGCCAAATAGCTTTAATAAAAGCTTACTGTATAATGGTGTACGTGCTGAGTCAACCGCCATACGGTAGATAGTCTGTTTAATTAGCTCATTTATTATAGATGTCATAACGGGATAATAAAATGTATTAGTGGGAAATAATTTGTATCAACACGGAGGAGGGGGGGATACCACCATTATCACCAATGAGGGAATATTAATGCAAAACTACTTTCTTTTCCCATTTAGGACATATACCTATCCTTTTGTGTCTGATTAAAACGTATTTTCATATTTAGGAAAATTTGCTTATCATATCAAAGAGATATGCCAAGATAGTAGACTCTCTAGTATATATTTATGTAAGCAATTAAATATGCCAAGACTGGACTCTCTAGTACATATTTATGTCATCAACGATAGTAGAATCTCTAGTATATCTTCATGTAATCAATGAAATATGTCAAGACTGTAGACACTCTAGTAATATTCATGTAATCAATGGAATATGTTAAGACTGTAGACACTCTAGTAATATTCATGTAATCAATGGAATATGTCAAGACTGTAGACACTATAGTACATACTCATGCAATCAATGGAATATGTCAAGACTGTGGACACTCTAGTATATCTTCATGCAATCAATGGAATATGTCAAGACTGTAGACACTCTAGTAATATTCATGTAATCAATGGAATATGTCAAGACTGTAGACACTCTAGTAATATTCATGCAATCAATGAAATATGTCAAGACTGTAGACACTCTAGTACATATTCATGCAATCAATGGAATATGTCAAGACTGTAGACACTCTGGTATATCTTCATGCAATCAATGGAATATGTCAAGACTGTAGACACTCTAGTATATCTTCATGAAATCAATGGAATATGTCAAGACTGTAGACACTCTAGTATATCTTCATGCAATCAATGGAATATGTCAAGACTGTAGACACTCTAGTAATATTCATGCAATCAATGGAATATGTCAAGACTGTAGACACTAGTAATATTCATGCAATCAGTGGAATATGTCAAGACTGTAGACACTCTAGTATATCTTCATGCAATCAATGGAATATGTCAAGACTGTAGACACTCTAGTATATCTTCATGCAATCAATGGAATATGTCAAGACTGTAGATACTCTAGTATATCTTCATGCAATCAATGGAATATGTCAAGACTGTAGATACTCTAGTATATCTTCATGCAATCAATGGAATATGTCAAGACTGTAGACACTCTAGTATATCTTCATGCAATCAATGGAATATGTCAAGACTGTAGACACTCTAGTATATCTTCATGCAATCAATGGAATATGTCAAGACTGTAGACACTCTAGTATATCTTCATGCAATCAATGGAATATGTCAAGACTGTAGACACTCTAGTATATCTTCATGCAATCAATGAAATATGTCAAGACTGTAGATACTCTAGTATATCTTCATGCAATCAATGGAATATGTCAAGACTGTAGACACTCTAGTAATATTCATGCAATCAATGGAATATGTCAAGACTGTAGACACTCTAGTAATATTCATGCAATCAATGGAATATGTCAAGACTGTAGACACTCTAGTATATATTCATGCAATCAATGGAATATGTCAAGACTGTAGACACTCTAGTATATCTTCATGCAATCAATGGAATATGTCAAGACTGTAGACACTCTAGTATATCTTCATGTAATCAATGGAATATGTCAAGACTGTAGACACTCTAGTAATATTCATGCAATCAATGAAATATGTCAAGACTGTAGACTCTCTAGTATATATCGATGTGATCGATGAAATATGCAAAACTGTTGACTCTCTAGTGTATATTTATGTAACCAACGAAGTATGTCAAGACTGTAGACTCTCTAGTAAAAATTTATGAGATCGATGAAATACGCCAAAACTGTGGACTCTCTAGCATATATTTATGTAATCAAGGAAACATGCCAAGACTGTAGACACTCTAGTAATATTCATGTAATCAATGAAATATGGCAAGACTGTATACTCTCTAATATATATTGATGTGATCGATGAAATATGCCAAAACTGTGGACTCTCTAGTGTATATTTATGTAATATATGAAATAGGCCAGACTGTAAACACTCTAGTATATCTTCATGTAATCGATGGAATATGCCAAAACTGTGGACTATCTAGTATATATTTATGTAACAACGAAATATGCCAAGACCGTAGACTCTCTAGTATATGTTTATGTAACCGATGAAATATGCCAAAAATTGTGGACTCTCTAGTGTATATTTATGTCATGAACGATAGTAGGATCTCTAGTATATATTCACGTAATCAATACGTAATCGATGAAATACGCCAAAACTGTGGACTCTCAAGTATATATTCATGTAATCAATGAAATATGCCAAGACTGTAAACATTCTAGTATATCTTCATATAATCGATGAAATATGTCAAGACTGTAGACTCTCTAGTATATATTAATGTGATCGATGAAATATGCCAAAACTGTGGACTCTCTAGTATATATTTATGTAACCAACGAAATATGCCAAGACTGTACACTCTCTAGTATATATTTATGTCATCAACGACAGTAGAATCTCTAGTATATATTCACGTAATCAATACGTAATCGATGAAATACGCCAAAACTGTGGACTCTCTAGTATATATTTATGCAATCAATGAAATATGCCAAGACAGTAGACACTCTAGTATATATTTATGTAATCAATGAAATATGCCAGGAATGTAGACTATCTAGTATATATTCATGCAATCAATGAAATATGCCAAGAGCGTAAACTCTCTAGTATATATTAATGTAATCAATGAAATATGCCATGACTGTAGACTCCCTAGTATATATTTATGCAATCAGTGAAATATGCCACGACCATAGACTCTTTAGTATATATTAATGTAATCAATGAAATATGCTATGACTGTAGACTCCCTAGTATATATTTATGCAATCAGTGAAATATGCCACGACCATAGACTCTTTAGTATATATTAATGTAATCAATGAAATATGCCAAGATAATAGACTCTCTAGTATATATTTATGTAAGGAATGAAATATGACAAGATAGTAGATCCTCTAGTATATATTTATGTGATTAGTCAGAAGGTGACATCAAAATTGCCTAAAATCGAACTTTAACAGCAAAAAATGACTTCACTTATTAACTTTTTAAATTTAGTTTTCTATGTGAATAACGTAAATTGCCAGGAACATCAATTCCATGACCTGTTTCTATTTAATACTCAGTGTTACTCATACATTATCCAATACCTGCTAAACTCTAAGACAAATGGTACAGGTGTTTAGGGAAAACCCCGTGATTAAATATAGCAATAATACTATTTAAGTATCGACTTTAACTATCATCATGATCATGTCTGAAAGCGATGGAGACATTGGGGATAGATGAGTTTCCAAGGCCACACAATTCACATTTGAATGCAGAAATAAACAAAATAAAAAGTTTTGATAGATATACCAGGACAAAATTTTTGAGTAAAAGTAATAAGATTGAAACTTTCTCTAAATTGTATTAAAAAGTAATTTTTCATTAAATCATATTGAAAGTAATTTACACTAAAATATATTGAGAGTAATATTATTTATTTTCATATTACAACTATGTACTATTTTAATAAAGATTGCGCCCTTACAAGCAAGTGCAAATCTTCCCTCCCCCCACTATATATATTTTTCTTATATAACAAGTCAGCAAAATTTGCTCTAGTAAATTATGTTAGCATTTCGTGGCCAGATTCTTAACATTTTTTTTTCTAACTGAGTAAGCTGTACGATTCAGCCGTTTCTCTGAATGAATAAAAGCTCATGAGGCAAATCGTTGTCTGGTGACGTAAGTAACACACAGTATCAGTAAGAATAGACGGGAGCCTCCTTCTGATTCGAGACGGATGCACACAAGCCTAAGACTATCTCTATATTTGGCTACGGCATATGTTCAGAATTGTATAAATAGAGAGCGGGCTTGCGTGGAATCAGTTTGTTCCGTCAAAAGAATCAGAAGACTCCATCCGTCTTTTCTTACAGGTAAGAATCGTTTGTGTTTGTAAATTTCTTTAAAGAATAGATACTTTTTAATGTTAAAGACTTTTTGCGGTAAAGATTCATACTTTTGCAACATTCTTGTCAGTTCTTTTTATTTGTTATTATAATGCAATGGAGTGTTCAATTGTTTTAAAGAATTTATATTCATTTGTATTTATGACAATTATTTTTGGAAAAGACGAATTCGCTACCAACTTCATGTTAAGATTTAATTTGGAAATACAATATTCTTTAAGTAATAAAGAATAATGTTTAGCAATCTATTTCAAATTAGTATTCTATTTTAAATTTGGTAAAATACATTTCTTCAAAATGATTGTTGCATTAATCGCAACTATTGAATTTTATACTCTTTGGCCATCATGAATTTAGTCGAGATTTAATTATCTGTATTATATTCTAAAATGCTGAAATTATACAACTGTATGAAGTTGGTAAGCTCGAAGGAAAAGTATAATTTTATATGTATTTCGTACATTTTAAGTGTAAAGGCTTTATAAGGTGTATTTCTAGAATGTCATATTATATACCTATATACATATACATATATTATATTATTTAAATAAAGTTTGTTCCGTCAAAAGAATCAGAAGACTCCTTCCGTCTTTTCTTACAGTCTATCCAGTACCTCCGCATTGCCAAATCCCCAAAGATGTAGCCGTATCTACACCGTTACGCGTGACACCTCCTTGTTTAAGAGAGCCCGAACTTTCTTCTGTCTCTCTCTCTAACCATTGACAAAGACATTTCTTAAGTTAAGCACCACCACTACCACACACACACAAAACAACAACAAAGAAACAAAGTTTATAGGACAGTTTTTGTGTAAATGTATTCTCCACAATGTTTTAAAATATTTTCAATTATTAATATTCTTAATTTGAATAATGATTCTAAGAATCCTTCATTTAATTTGTATAAACGACAAATGTAGTTGGCTTCGTTTTCACGTTTAATTACGTATAGTGGCAGGTGGCTGTATTTTGTGTAGCGCAAAATATAATGCATTACTGTTTGCTTTAAGATTACATTTAGCATTAATATAAATAGTTAATAGGCATGGAATTATAGTGTAACACTCAATAATAATATACCTTCTCTGGGAATAAATGTGTGAGAAAGTTTGCATCTTCTTTAGACCTATTTGACATACCAATCAACAACACTTAGCACCTAGTTATCTTTGTACCCAAAGACCAACGGGAGGTCTCTCAAACTCAATTTAGGCAAGTAGTTAAAAGTTGCATCAAGTTACATAATGTCGGACAACATGTGGGAAATGTTCTGACAACCAGCAGAAAAGGTGAGAAATATCTTTGAAACATAGTATCTGATACAATTAGTACTTTGATAGATGACTTCTGGTTTATGTAATAAGTCTGTAAAACTGTAAAAATATGTTGAGTTAGAAAAGATTTTCTTATGTAAGTATTTGTATTAGGGACTTACAACAAATTTCTGAAAGGTATCTTAGTTTTGACTGTTACTGACAGAATTAATGCTAGTTTATAAACGTGGCAAGCTCGCTCACTCTGTCACAAATAACTGCACATGCACTGACCAAAAATCTTAATTCTTTTTCTGAACTCGACCGCTCCGGTGGCCTAGTGGTTAGAGCGTCCGCCTCGGATGCGAGGGATCGCGGGTTCGAACCTCGGCCGAGTCATGCCAAAGACTTATAAAAATGGTACTAACAGCTGCCTCGCTAGGCGGTCAGCATTATGAGATTAGTATTAGGAGTGGTCGGCCTGGTGTCAGAATAATGTGACTGGGTGGGATATCATGCTACATGTCTGCGGCATGATGCGCCAGTGCTAGACATCACCAAAAACTGCCACACTACAGACATCGTAGCGATATGACTGAAAAATTGTTCAATGAACGTTAAAAATCCAAATCACAAACACGTCCTTTTCTGAATGTGTATATTCACGTTTTAAGGATTTTAAATGTGCTACCTTTAGCTGTTATTTTATATACATTTTACAGAATCTTTACATCATTGCGTTTTATATTTTTTCTTATTGTGCTTAGTTATACATTCATTTGGAAGGCTTTATCTTCATAAATTGTATGCAATTCATTTATATTTATATTTATATATGTTATAATGCATACATTGTTGTAAATTGTGAGCAAAACCTTAAATTTACGAATAAATAAATATAATATTCATGGCTGGATGAATACGTTTTGATAGATAACAACCTCCTGATAACGTTCCCAAGGCATCTAATCGAGGGAGTGTGACATGCGTCATCCATAACGTATGTAGAGGGTTTACGACACAGCAGCACAGTCCTGGATATATAGTGCCAAATACGTTTAGTAAACAACCAGAAGACAAAAAAAAAACAAAAAAAAAACAAATTTGACTCCTAACAGAATTAAAGCTAATAGAACGATTTATGATTTATTAATTATAATTAGAATGAAAAGTTAAAAGATATTACCTTTCAAGAAATGCTATAATGCACTACATTCTGTGATAGAGCAATCAAAAAGAGGTACCATAGAAAATGTTAACTCGGAACTCATTATCAGGGCCGACAAGGGGGAAGGGGGCAACCGGGGATATATCAGCACTTTTTAATTTTATGAAAGAAAAACTTGGAGAGGTCCGGGTGTTTCTTACCCCAGGGCCTGTGATCTCTATGCGGCCCTGCTCATTATTGATATTGGTGCGATATAAGTTACTATTGATGAATTAGACAAAGTATAAAGAAACGTTAACAAAGCAGAAATAAACATTAGGCAAAATATAAAGAAACTTTAGACACAGTAGAAATAAACATTAGGCAAAGCATAAAGACACTTTAGACAAAGTAGAAATAAATATTAGACAAAGTATAAAGAAACATTATACAAGTATAATGAAACATTAGACAAAGTATTAAGAAACATTAGCAAAGTATAAAGAAACATTAGCAAAGCATAAATAAACAGTATAAAGAAACATTAGGAAAAGTATAAAGAAACATTAGGCAAAGTATAAAGAAACATTAGACAAAGTATAACATTAGACAAAGTATAATGAAACATTAGACAAAGTATAAAGAAACACTAGACAAAGTATAACATTAGACAAAGTATAAAGAAACACTAGACAAAGTATAACATTAGACAAAGTATAATGAAACACTAGACAAAGTATAAAAAATAAAATGATTTGCAACAGAGTTTACAAGGAAAATTGATGTAGCTAATACTGAAATAGATTTTTTAAGAAAAGACTCTAGCATTGAGTAGTAACGTCGGTAACATAAACACCGATACAGATAAATAATATAGATGCATTTAAAACTGAATTAAGCACGGAAATGGGTATACATGATTTTGCACTTCATGTAAAGTTGCAAGGGGATGCTAACAACCATTTCTAATATTAGTGATAATCTTTGCGTGTAGAACGATTGATATATTTTCATGTTGAATATAGATTTGTGGTTAACGGCGTCTGTGAGAACAAAACAGAAATGAGCAAAGCTTCATGGATGTTAAACTGAGGAAGCAGATAATGCGTGAATACTGGTACATACGTTACACGGTTTACAGTTTATAGAAAGAAATTCAGAAATGCCACTTGACTTCCAGATACTGATGGATTATTGTCGATTGAATCATTTTGTTCTTCCTCCCGAGTTCTGATTTGCTATGATTAGCAAAAGCCTTTGAAGTGATTAGAGATTACCATTTGGAAAATATTAGTATCTAATATGGTAAACGTACTTCAGATTCAATGACTCATTCCTACAACGACACATACAGAAACGGAGTTCCTTGCTTCAACTAAATCACTTTGTACAGCTAATACAACGTTAACAAGTGCTATTTTTGATTCGCAACAAATGAGTGTAAAGGAGTTTTGATACTGAGCAAACAAGACAGATTAACCTGATCCAGATATATTTATCAAATCAGATTACTATTACTGTGGAAGGATAATCCATCGTACTTTGTCTTCAAAGATAGACATTAAGACAACAGATTTCTAAAACAACAAAGTATTTCCCTCACGCGCAATAAAAACACAAAGAATACAGAAATGTAAGTGTGAATAATCTTTGTACTGATCATCTCTGTATCTGGCATTATTTGAGAAGTAAATATATTAATAAATTGCACGGTAGCGGTCATAAATTAATTGATATTCAAGCAGGTACACACTTCCATATAAACAAGAAAAAAAAAGTGTTGCTCACCAAAACTATATTTATCTTGTTTTGCATTCCACGGCAAACATTCAAAATAATCTATTTAACCTTTATATTGTTTTAAAAGTTCCCGTTCGGCTAACTAAATAAACAACATTTTTTAAATTTCTAAGGTGATGCTTTTGGTGAGTTTGACAGATGTGAATACAACGGTGCACTTGAGCAAGAAGGTATGAAAAAGTGAGTAATAAATGGTTTTGAAATATTTCCAAACCCGAACGAATATTAATTTTAAAAGAGGACACATACACTAAAACGTTGGTGATCCACACAATGCCCCCCACCCACCCACAAAATAATGGACTATATTTCATGATCATTAAGATATTTACTCAGAGTCATTTAAAGTAAAATAATTTCTGAACTTAAAATTAATTCTATCGTTAGAAAGTTCTAAAGTTTTGTTTTAGAATTAATAGACATTTTTTTAACTTTTACAGTAAAGCATTGGTATTATTTTCTAAAAGTAATTTTCAGTTATTTTCGAGTTTTGAGCGTGTAAAAGTATAATCTAACATACAATAGAATAAATCTTCCAATTCTGGCATCGAAAACTAATATTCTTTCATTTTTTAAACATGCCCTGGATGTACAGATACTGCCAATGGTCAGTACATTGAAAAGTGATCGTTCGTTCTTACCTGTGGCTAAGGAAAACAATAAGAACTGTATCATTGTAAAGTAAGGAATTTACCACAGATTAATTTGTGTTCCATTTGTAGTCATTTTATCCTGCCTTTCCAGTTCGTCAACATCCATCTATTTAAATTTGAACTTGTTCGTATTCCATTGGAGTATTGACTGTGATATTACAATCAGAATTAAATTGCAGCTACTGTGAAAAAACATTACATCGTCCATGACTGATGTACACGCATGCAAAGTGTGATATTGTCCACGACTGATGTGCACGCATGTGATATTACAATGAGAGTTAAATGGCAATTACTGTGAAAAAACATTATATCGTCCATGACTGATGTGCACGCATGCACAGTGAGATGTCGTCCATGACTGATCTATACGCATGCAAAGTGAAATCTCTTCCGTGGCTGATGTACATGTATGCAAAGTGAGATATCGCACATGGCTGATGTACATGTATGCAAAGTGAGATATCGCACATGGCTGATGTACATGTATGCAAAGTGAGATATCGCACATGGCTGATGTACATGTATGTCCATGTCTGATGTACACGTATGTAAAGCAAGATGTCGTCCATGACTGATCTACTTGCATGCAAAATGAGATATCGTCCATGGCTGGTGTACACATACGCAAAATGAGATATCGTCCATGACTGATCTACACGCACGCAAAGTGAGATATCGTCCATGGCTGGTGTACACGTATGCACAATGAGATATCGTCCATGACTGATCAACACGCATGCAAAGTGAGATACTAATATGTTACCTCATATGTTGCATATTGCACCTTGTGCGTGATAAATAACGTGTCTTTGTAAAGTACAAAACACGTATTTTTTCACACAAATACATTTCTAGAGTTTCCTTGAGCACCTTTAAATATCATCTTCAAGACCTTTTAACATCTGATACGTATCTTTGCAACGGCTCGAAATAAGCAGAAACTGAATTTACCTAAAGTTCTGTTAAATTTAAAACAGTGCTTTATGGTCTAAAACGTTAGATACAAAAATACGAAATTTTTCTTTTATCTTAAAAGTTATTAAAATAAGTTGCAATAGTTACAAAGTGTTCGTTTGTAAGAGATTACCACCGCATGACAAGTGGCAAAACAAAAATCATCTTGTTATGATTTTATTCCATTTAATACTAAGTTTAATTGTCTTTATAGCTTTTACAATTTTATTTCCATCCAAAATCCACTGGGACAATGTCTTAGAATTCGTCACTTTCTTATGGAGAATTGAGAGTTGTCACTGTCGGTTTTCTTACGTCAAATTAGCTGAGATGTCACTTCGATCGCTTTCAATACACAGTTGAATTAATATTCAGTTTGGAGTCCCTAGTCAATACGAAAGGCCAGAAGTTCTCGAAGTAATTCAAGTTCTTGCCGCAGCGAGAATATTTTTATGGTACTTTTGCATGACTCTCAATCTGAATCAATTGCCACTGTAATCCTTTACTACCGATCTGATGTAAGATGGGAGTGACAATATTTGCTCAGTTAATACTAAATTTTGTTCACGTCCATAATGTGTTCGAATAGTTTGGATCTACAGTAAAAACTATTTGCTCTTAGGTAATCGAAGCGGGTAGAAGTCAGTCCTAATAAAATAAAATTAAAGCTTTCTGTTTGAAGGTTATAAATTAATTTTCATGCTAGACACATATTAGTAACATAAAAGTATTAAATCTATTTATCTTGGTGTAAAATTTAAATATCTCAGTCAAAACAAAGTTTGTAAACATAGTATAACGTGTTTTCAACTTTGATTCACAACGATGTAATGCATTCAGCCATATGAAATGCGTGAATACGAATAAAAAAATTATTCAACCATAATAATCACCAATCATAAATGATTCAAATGCTATTGCTCTTCACTGTGTAAAACAGACAAGCAGCTATTATATCTTCATTTTAATGTTGGATGTTCTCAATCGCTTTCTTGTATGTCAGTCGAAGTGCGATGCAAGTGGTAGGCAAAGATTGGACAAAAGGTATGCTTGAAGATTTGTGTACATACAGACAGACAGGATAAGACAGGACAAACTTGGAAGTACGTCAGGCTTACTTTGTAAAACATGCTATCACTCATTCTTTTACAACAAAAAATACAAATACTTTCATTGATTACAGATAAATGCGCATGTAATTGCACAACCTATGCAAAGAGCATAGCGGTGTGTGATACGAGTATCTCAGAAGTAAAAAGTAGATAGGTTGACAACAAGAATGATTGAACAATTGACCTGTGAACTTTCTCGTTTCTGAGGCTTACATTGCAAATGACTCATAACCGTCCTTAATTTTGTGAATATTTGCCTTCTCCGTTTGGAAGGACATGTTCAGAAAATTATATTTAAATAACAGGTAAAAAAAAAAAAAACAGCCAGTAAACTTGCTAAATTATGTAAGAGAAAATAAGTATAGACTAAGTTTGCATTATCTAGATTATCTTTTATTTTTATACATACAAAATAAAATACAAAATAAAAAGGGATAATTGAAGACATAGGTTCCTCTTGATGTCAAAGACCACCACACCGTATAAACATTAATAAGAAATGCGATATAATGCTAGTGTGATACGAATTGGAGGGAAAATTCAGTTTAGTTCAGTTTGTGTTTTATGTACAAATATCAATAATTGACACAATACAATGTAAAATATAAACAAAAACAAAATGAAGAAATAAATGTATGATTATATATGCATTGTAATAATAGCGAGGAAAAGATCATTCAGTTGAATAGATGAGAGACAAATTATAGTATCACCAGTATTAGCACAGTGGTGAGTCTGGTACTACGTCTATCGAAATAATCGCATACGTGTTAATTAATACATCGCAGCTGGCGGTGTGTGTGTGTGTGTGTGTGTGTGTGTGTGTGTGTATATATATATATATATATATATATATATATATATATATATATATATATATATATATATCTGTGTGTGTGTGTGTGTGTTGACCTGATCTCAAATTCGTATAACTTTAGCTGTCGTGTAATATCTGTGATGTACTAAATACAAGTATATATAAATTCTGTCAAACTGAATTTATACGGATTTGTACTGGATCAAAACTAATTATGACACATTTTAATTCACAATACTGTATTTTTTTTAAAAAAATATCTCTTTGTGTTCTAGGTAAATAATTTTGTTAAAATTGTACAAAACTTGTTGGTTTTCACTCTATTCTCTTGCTTAATTTAAGACCATAGAGTCTAAACTAACTATCTATATATACTCGGCATGATATACATACTGTAATACGCCAAAGGGATCTCTTTACCGAGCGAATTCAACCCTGGCGTAAATCTGGCTAGAAGCCACTTGTTTTCTCCTGATTTTCCAAAGACTTCCCTACAACTTCTGTTGTTAACTAGAAATTCCAACGCGCCCAGACCATAGATAATTTTCCACTAATTAATGCATGGCCACAAATATCACAAGTACAGAACTGCATGTCAACTGTATTGTTACTCCTTATTACATTTCCGTAACGTGGTACCAGTATTTCACGCCGTGAAAATATACAACTCAGCTACAAAATACATGGAACTATTTTCCCTACGCTACTCTAGGTTTGTCAAATCATGATTTTAAGCCTCATTTCACCTGTAACCTTACACCACATTTACCATCATAACAACAGTAAACGGCGCATCCAGATGACGGAACAGTCCTTTCTCAATTATTCCATTATACAGTTTACCAGTCCCCAGTTATAAACACTGCACATGGAGTCACACAATCAATCCACACAGTTAGATTTGAATAGGGACTACTTGGGTCAGGAACACTTATGCAGCTCAGACCTGAACTCACTAAAACTAAACCATGCTACCATGAAATCTCACCAATAATGCACTCCTTGGCGTTTGTTCCTAGTAACTGGCTGATTATTCGGGCTGAGGAAAATTTCTCCAGCACCGACTTCCCATCATCAAACAAGTAATCACAAAAATCTAATAAATCCTTCAAATGGAGTGCTATATACAAATGCACATGCTCCCAAATTTATTACAATACGATTACAAGTGATGCTATTATAATAATTGATTATCCCAGTATATATTAGATACATGCACAAATATTTTTCTTATTTTACTAAAATTTAAAATTATAAACACATGAATTACGCAAAGCGTTCTGAATCAGAAATATTTTTTAAAAATAAATTTTCATGTGTCACTCTTTTTGAGTGATAAAGTTCTTCATTACCACACAGCAATTCTTACAGATTTCGAATTAAAATAAAAACAAATATAATAGTTTTAGGTAATCACTTACTTATCTTTATTCATGTGAAAAACTAAGTTGAACTATAACTAATTAGGAGGATAAATAATAATATACAGAGCTGAATTACAAACAAATTATTTGAAGTTAACTTTGTAAATTGTCACAAAGTAATGACTTGCAGTTTCTTCCACCAGCATTACCTTTATATGTTTTCATTGCATTTGCAATAGGATAGCAGATAATGGTAAGAAGAATTATTTAAAAACATTACATTAACCTTCAAAAACGTGTCAATGATAGGCTCCTTATAAACCGAAATAATGTGTAATTTCAAAATCTGAGTTATACAAATACATAGTCACTAGCATGAATAAATTTTTGGTTGTTGAATATCTGCTAACTTACAGTCACATTTCCATCACACAATCCATATACGATAGCAATTACCATATGTGATAGAACTAATCAAAGGTACAATCATCAGAACAGTAAATTGATTTAGGCGCTTGTCGAGTTTAATTGCGGAAGGACACTGGATCTCGCGAGATCTCAAGGGTCGACTGTGATCCTGTGTCTTTCCGCTATAAACGAAAAGATGCGAAGCAAGCACCCAGATGATGTAATGATGATGTATTTATTGTACGACCTATACAATTATTTCATAATAAAAGAAAAGTTTAAAAAGGTGTTATGCTGAAGCCATTTTGTTAATTTTGATTCCATCAATGTATTTCCTTCACGCGACCGTTGTTAGCGTGACTCCATCCATAACAACTAAGAATCTAAATCTGGTCAGATGCTAGTCTGACACAAGGTTTCAGATCAGTCTCGGGAAAAGTATCCTTCATAATCACGAGTTGTATACCAATGGTATATAATGTAACGGAATAAAACTGTATAACGATGATATAAAAAGTATCATAAACACAAAATATGAGTATCAAAATATCATTGAATTCCTATGTCCTGACAATCTTCATTTTCACAAATAGGTCTTTTCTATTTTTATTAATTGTTCCAAAAATTTAAGTTTGAAGAATATTTCAAACTTTTTTTTATTTCTTTTGATGGATTTTAATGATTTGATTCTCTTTTGTTACGATGCTGCTAAGACCTATTATCATAAATTCCCGCTAGATATTAGCAAATTCGATAAATTCACTGGCTCTAAAGTTACCAACATAGTGTATAATTTAAGCGTAAACTGCAGCATTTGGTAGGTTGGTTCGAGATTTAATCGAATTTCCTTCCAATTACATCAAGTCAATGAAAATTATGTCTAAACACATACATCGGTTTTGCTATTGAATAATAATAATAATAATAATAATAATAATAATAATAATAATAATAATAATGAGGACTTTGTATAGCGCCTAATCTTTAGAAGCTCTAAGCGCTTTACAACATTTGACAACACTTAAAAAACATATATAATGATATGATTACAAAAAATAAAAACAAACACCACGAAATTAGAAAACAGAAAACATGCTGTAAATATTTAAGGTAAGGAAACATTATTAGGTCATTAAGTCTGTTCTTGCAGTTGAAATAGGTGAGTTTTAAGAGCGCTCTTGAATGAGATCACTGTGTCTTTGTGTCTAAGTGCAGTGGGCAATTCGTTCCACATTGCTGGGACCTGGTATGCAAAAGAACGTTGTCCATATGATTTCATTTTCATAGTGGGAATAATGAGAATACGAGTGTCAGAAGAGGAGCGTAAGTATCCTGCTGGAGTTTACACATGAGTGAGGTCAGATAGGTATGTTGGACTGGAGTCCGTCAGGGAAACGTAGCACAGAGAACAAATTTTGTGTTTAATTCTGGATCGAATGGATTGCCAGTGTAGGGTACAGAGCAGCGGGGAGGCGTGCTCTGATCGTGGTACTCTAAGGATGATCCGAGAAGCTGTGTTTTGAACTTTTTGAAGTTTCTGGAGTAGATATTGAGACGAACCAGAGAGAATTGAGTTACAATAGTCCAGTCTTGAAAGTACTAAAGAACACACAAGTGTTTTAGTGGCATCAAATGAAAGATACTTGCGAATGGAGCTGATTTGTCTCAGCTCAAGATATGCAGCCTTGCATATGATCATGACATGTTGGTGCAATGAGAGAGTATTGTCGAGAGTAACATCTAGGTTTCGTACTGACTGTGTGAATTTAATGTTGGTGTTGCTGATATTTATTGTCTGAGGTAAAGGAGGTGAATGAGAAAGTCTTTGTGTTGTAATCAGAATGGCTTCAGTTTTATCATCATTCATCTGCAGCTTGTTACATGTCATCCATGATTTCACATCGGAAATGCACCTCTCTACACCTTGGATGGTAGCTTCAACTTCAGTTGGGTGGCTAGATTTGTATATTTGGGTGTCATCAGCTTACAATTGGTGAGACACTGGATGATAATCTATGACACTTGAGAGTGGCTGAGTGTATAGAATGAAGAGAACAGGTCCAAGAACAGACCCCTGTGGAACACCACAACACAGATCAACTGGGCTGGAGTGTTTTCCATTTGCGGACACAGTTTGTGTCCTGTTGACCAAGTAGGACTTGAACCATAGTAAGGCTGTATCGTGAATGCCAAATACATGCTGGAGACGGTGAATATATCATGGTCTATTGTGTCAAATGCTGCAGACAAGTCAAGGAGAGTGAGGACTCTAATCTTTCTGCTATCCAAAGCAGAGAGATGGTCATTAACTACTTTCAGAAGAGTAGTTTCAGTACTGTGGCAAGGGCGATATGCAGACTGTACATTGCTAAAAAGACTGTTTAAATTCAGATGAGATACAAGTTGGGATAGAACAACTTTTTCTAAGATTTTTGACATGAATGGGAGATTAGAAACTGGGCGATAGTTCTTTAAATCGTTATGGTCGAGTGTTGGTTTCTTCAGCAGAGGCTTTACAATGGCAGTTTTGAAAAATGATGGGAATTCCCCGGATGAGAGAGAGGTATTAATAACATCAGTTAGTGAAGGCAATATTGGATCTAAGCACTCAAGCAGCAGTGATGTCGGAATCGGATCAAGTTCACATGACTTTGGTACACTCTTCATCACAATTGTACGTATTAAATCCATAGAGACAGGTTCAAATGCTGCTAACAGACTTGATGTATGAACATTGTCGTAGGCATGCTCTGTTGACGTGTATAAAATGACACATTAGACAATTTTTACAATCTGCCCATAACATATACATTGAACATCCATTTTGCATATAATCGCTGTTAAAGTAGTCTGCTTTAATAAAATGAACGTTTACTGCAAAGCTCGAAGTGACTTAATATTTACATTATAACGTCTTCTATATGACATCACATTTTACCTAGTTGTATTGTAGTGCTGTGAGAGACAGGAGGTGAAATAAGATGGTTGCAACTTATTTCTTTTTAAAATAGTGAAAAATAAAGCTTCATTTACAATATTACAATCGTAATAAAACTATTGTTCAAGAAAGAAAATACGAGAAAATCTACGAAATGTATACGGGACCTTTGGATATCTTCAATGATTTACTGCCTTCCTCGAAGGTATTCTGTTGCGAAAAAACCGATGTGATCTCGATAAATGTGTCCTCCTGACAAGAATTTACTCACTAGCATAGCCTTTTATGTGTATTGGATATGATGTGTCTGTGATCTTCAACCTGGGGTAATATGAGAAAGTTTTAAATACTCATTCAACTGTTATTTTATGGCACTTAGTGACAGAGCACTTTTTCCATTACCATTCTCAGACCAAGTCAAATTAATATTTATTTAAGGTCGTATCTGCTAAAACAGTAGCGCAAAAACACGTACTCCGTCCTATACATTTTAAAGTGATTTTGGATTGCTTGGGCCCTTAGCTACATAAATATAATTTTTTAAAAAAGTAAAATACTCCAGCATGTGACCAACAGTTATCCTTAACAGGGACATACATCATATAACTCCGAGTCTATTTTTACCACAGTTGTGTTTAACTTTTATCTCTCTTTGAAAACTATGAGGAATCGTGCCCTGAACACTGGATATCCAAACACGATTTTTAATACAGAGAGGGATCTGGTTGACCGAGAAATCCATTTCAGTAGGATGATCGCCAGCAAAGTCAAGTGTTAAAGAAATATGATTATCTCATTGCAAATTCCTATACCAAACATTCACGGGTAATATGACCTATAAAAACGGTCCCAAGTTCATGCCAGTGAACGTATACATACTACTTGATCCATTCTGTCAATACCATTGTTTGTTGGTGGGTGGAAAGTGCCTTCTACCACAAAAAGAAGAGTAATCTCATTACCTCATGATAATGCTGGTATTACTTGTACTTAGAAACTTGGTGCGAGCCTACTCATTTGAAGATATACTCGTTACAGTAAGTCATATGGGACCGATATATGAATATGCATTACCTCCAGTTGAGTTTCAAAACACTGCGTACTAACTTTACATCGACAAGGAACTACCTAAACCATCGTCTTCTAAAAGTGGAGAAGGTAAGCAAAATACAGGACGCATAGATACATAAGGATTACTGATAAACGGTTCAAGCTATAAGTGATTGATACATAATCGTTACATTATTTTTGGACATTTCGTTTTTATTTCTATTTAAAACCATCTACACAAGTAAATGCGGTATAAGGCTAAACTGCAATGCCGATCATATGTATACGCTTTAAATTTATTTAAGTCTAGTTCTGAAGCATAATGGTTTGATAATTATCAGACGTCGGAAAAGTCGTCTTGATATAAAATTCTCAGTGTTAGACAATAGGCCCTTCTAAAAATAGTTTGCTCTGAGTGGCAATCCTGATAACGAAAATACCTTCACATGAAAACGATAACGAAGCAGATTGGTGGTGGTGATGGTGATTTGTTGTTGTTGTTGTTGCTTGGGTGTTTGTGTGTGTGTGTGTGTGTGTGTGTGTGAGAGAGAGAGAGAGAGAGAGAGAGAGAGAGAGAGAGAGAGAGAGAGAGAGAGAGAGAGGGTGGGGTGGGGAGAGATTTGCTTCACTCAATGTCAATACAGACATAAAAGTCTGGAATGCTTACTGATTCGACGTTGTCATAAATACATTTTTGGGTGTTTTTTTTATTGATGAATAATACTTTTAGCACTGACTAAGAACATGCCGCTTTTGATACAGTAAGTCTCACATTTTGAAATGGATCACATAAGTTGAAGTAAAACTTTACATACAGTATTGCAATGCTTAATTCACGCGATTAAATAACAGACAAAAGACATAAAGCCAGTGTCATACAGTTTGATGCCTCTGTAACTTTATATAATGTGGTCGGGATCTTTCCATATACTAAACATATACAGAAAATGTTTCATTTTGTTAGCTATAACAAATACATTGTTACAACTCTATGTACTTAAACAATGCAACAGAAAGAAGCGACACCAACAATATGAGCATATTTCAACAAACAATTTATTTTATTGTTATCTAGCCATACCAAAAAATCACATCAGTTGCTTTTTACTAACAGGTAATGGAAATTCTAAAATAGCCTTGAAATGAACTTCAACAGGTTTAACGTGACCACACCTACAATATGGCCTAAAACTGTGACAAAAGCAAAATAAAATTCACTTTTACTTAAATTAACTGTCAGATTTGCATCACTGAGTCGATCAAAGAATTGCCGAATGGTTCCCATGTGATCTTTCCATGTAACATTGTAGATGATGACGACATCGATGAACGCGTCACAATTATCTAGACCAGATATTCTCATGTTCATTAAACGCTGGAATGTTGACGAAGAAATTTTCATACCAAACGGCATTACATTATATTCATAAAGTAGAATCATCAATAAGTGATGTAGAACCTTCAGACATGAATGGTTCATAATTTTCCAAAATAGAGTCAGACTGGCGTTTGTTTGATCAAACAAATGCATTGCTTTCAAGAGAGCACCTTGACCTTGATCTGTCATAATTAAGAGCACTTGGAATAGCTCTGACTTCATTCTGTTTTTCATCATGTAGCAATCAGAAATGACGTGCCCTTTCCCTTTACAATGAGTGAACGTAAGAACAGATAAGGATTTCGGATCAAACTTATTAGATGTTTTATTTCCACAAAATATGCCAGATTGGAAGTACTCGTATGAGACTAAGATGATGCTGAGAGGAAGGCTGTAAGGGTGCAAATTTCTGTCGATCAATGAAGAGTATATTAATTTGGGCAGGTGAACGATTAATTAGATTTATGGGGACCAGTGCGTGTTAAATCGCCATAATGCAGGGATTTGTAATGTCTGTGTCATGAGAGGAGTGATTCTTAATTAAGCATTCGTTTATTTAACGGTCAGACAGACTGGAAAGATAGGGTTAACTTCGATCTTGTATCGGAAATGTCAGATTTTGAAATTTTCCAGGATCAGTTTTTTGGAAATTTAGAGGTCACGCAGATTACAATTTTTGGCGCCTAGTTATAAAAGGCGGGAGATATATTTAGTCCGGATTGGTTACGCTAAATAAGGGGCGTGGTTCCCACACGAAAATTCTTGGTTTTATTATGTCCCATTGCAAAATTTAGTCAGTCTACGATTTTCTGCAAGAGAAAACAAAGGTAGGAGACTCCGAAGTTCAATTTAGAAGAAATTCTCTCGTAAAACATTCATCCAAGGGGCCAGATGTCTGGAAAGACGACGGACACAATTCTGGGGTAGAAGCGAGCAAAGCTTGAAAGCACAAGGGGAAAATATCTCCACGGAACGTATCCACGACTTACTTATCCAAGTAACTACGTATCCACCTACCCAAACAAAGTTCGAGGGACGAAAGAGGCGAGACAATAGAGAGTTTGGAAAAGAGAAAAGAAAAGTGAAAAGAACCAAGAAGGACAGCCACAGTGAAGTTGGAATGAACCGGAAATAAGTAGGTTATGAAGTTGTACAAGGCAATGACTTCGATTGTTCACTCGATTATATGATGTACTAATTCTATCATTTAAAACAGATCGGCTATTTATGCAAGTATATTTGTGTTTGAAATTCGGTGAATGACTTATTTCAAAAGAAGTGTATCTTCCTAATGTAATGTATTATCACAGTTGTTATGCAATTGATTAAATTGTTTGTGGTTTTTTTCATGTACGGGGGCTCGTGTCATTCTGTTTATATATCTGCTCAGATCTCTATCTATTCCACCTATAAGTTTCACACTTTATATTAATATTTACTCGATCCGGGCAATAACATCGAAGGCGATCACCCTCTAGACAACGATAACCCAATAAAGCGGGCACCTTGTAAGAAGGTACAATCTGTCAATCAATTCCACCAACAAAACAACCCACCCCCAACAAAGTGTGTGTGTGTGTGTGGGGGGGATCCCGTAACAAAGCCTTACTGACAAATGAAACTTTTTGAGTCAGGGAATAACCATCAGCTGTGCGAGCAGCATTTTCCAAATTTTCCACCTTTAGCTCATCAATATAGTTCAATTAATACTAGCTGTCTGCGGTTATCGTAATCTTTATCAATCGTCTTGGCTGCGCACCATCAATCAAATAGTTGTTCTTTATCCTTTGCAAATTATACTTGGGTCTGTCAAGTTTCCTTGGAACAACTCCTAAACCTTTGTCGATATGTTTCAGGTACGAACTTCTTACCCTTCACTAAATATTTTGAAACCACATCATAATCAGCATTGTGTTGTACCGACAGTAAAGTGGTGATTTCACGAGCTTTGCCAATATGTACACTTTGCTGGTTTCACCTAAGCTTTCTCAGATGTGTGACATTATAATCTTTACGAAAGAAATACAAATTTCGAAACAAAGTCAATTTAAATTATAAAGATAATTTTTAATATCTCCGAAATGTGTTAAAGACATTAATATCCCGGACGAGCCCCCGATTCCTGTTAAGTCTCTTTGGTCTTCAATCATCATGTAACAGAAAGAAGCGAAACCTATAATTAGAATAACATTCAAAAAACAATTTATTTCACTAGAATACAAAGTGAAAATTCAAAAGACACTTAGAGTATTGTGAATTCGATCCCAAATAATCCTAAATTCCTATCATAAGCCCAAAAGTATATATATGTTCCGGTTGAATTTTAAGTCTTGAATGTCCTGATGTTCCACAGTGATGTAATCCAAAATATCTTTGAATGATTTCTGAATAATCCACAAATAATGTATTAATCCAGTCAATGAGCACTTTACTAATTCCAATGAATAAATGTTCTATAATTCCCAAGATATGAGTGAGTTCTAATTGGAAAATTTTTATCAAAATTGTTTCTGGAATATCCATAACTCAAAAGGCTATGTCAACATCGTATTTACATCTTAATACTATGGAGAAAACGTAGTTATGTAAACCTGTTTACAAAACCATTTTCTTAAAATACTATCTACTATCATGGGCAAAAGTTAAGCACACAGTGTAGATACACATAACAAAATGTCTTGGTTAATGTGTATATCAATACAACTGGAAGAGCACTTTTGTGCGTAAGTAAACTACAGGGAATAACAAGCAATTCCTGTAATTAGATATTGTACAAAAACCCATACAAAGTATTTTATGGAATATATCAATAAACTAATATGCAAATGGGAAGCAATTATTTAAAAAGTGTACAAAAATAGCATTATGGTTCAATTTGTAATCTGTTGATCATATCTGACAGTGGCCGCAATGTCTGATATGCCAACACCGATTCTAAATTTAGTGACAAAATTAGAAGACTTCTGCAATTCTTCGCTAGATCCCAGTATCCACCTTGACTAATACCCACAAAGAGTAATTTTAGATGCCTTTTCTTATATGTTCAAAATTACAGATAGTCTCATAATATTATTTTTCTTCTTTCGACTGTTATCTCTGGCCTCATGAAAATCTCTCTCTCTCTCTCTCTCTCTCTCTCTCTCTCTCTCTCTCTCTCACACACACTTTCGGTCGTGGGTTCGAACCCCGGTTGACTCATACCAAAGGCTTATAAAAATGGTACTGGCAGCTGCCTCGCTAGGCGCTCAGCCTTAAGAGGTTAGTGCTAGGACAGGTTGGCCTGGTGTCAGGATAATGTGACTGGGTGGGACATTATACTACATGTCTGCGGCATGATTCCCCAGTGCTAGACATCACTTGATAGTTTCTCTTCTCTGTGACAAACCGTCGGTATTTCTTGTCCTACACATATCACTCGTTGTATAAATTAGCGGGAGCTGCTTTCTCTTTGATGAAAAGACATTGTGCGGCCACAGCGAGCATTATTTACCTACAGTCTTATTTCGTATTCAGTCAAATTACAAATATTGAATTGTATGATAGCACAGTAAAGCATGACAGAGATCTTTGAAGAGCAAACAGATTTACCCATGAAAAGATCTACCCGTTTATCTCTCTCAGTGAGAAGCAATCGATTATATAAACCAAAATGATCTGAATAAACAGTTTAATGTTATACCATCAGATGCAGTCCAGCAGAAGGCGGTAAGAGGTAAAAAGAAGTATAACGATAGTGTGCCTTGAATCGCAACAACTCAGACGAGAGAGTGTCAGACTCACCATCCAAGGGTCGCGGGTTCATTCTCCGCATAAGCCAACCCGAGCGGGTTGCCTCAGTATGTACTTGCGAAAGGCACTGAGTTCCCATTGTCTGTTCATCATGTAACCAAATAACGTGTTAGCGGTGCTGCTAAAATGTAACCACCAAAATGTCTCGCACGTTTTAATACTAGCCTATATATGAAGTCCCAAATAAAATAATACACGTGGAGAAATATTGTAAAGCTAATTGTCTGTAAGGAGGCATCGGTTATGCCTTCATGTATAACCGTAGCTGTCAGGAGCTTCACCAATAATGTCTGGACACCCGCTTTATAATCATCTCCCCCACGCCAGCGTTTCACCAGGAAAAATACCACCTGAACAACATTTACAAAATCATGCTATGGAAAGAATACACAAGAGCCCCGTCTCAAAGAATTGGGTAAAATATACATTTTTGAATACAACAGTTTATACTGTACTTCCTAGGGGATAAAGGAAGAGATTTCTTGGTGAATATTTTTGTTACATCACCCTCAAAGACCTTTTGATAACATGATTCGTAACATTTCAGTAAGGAGAGATACCTCTTGTTACCTGATACCTGTACTGACCAAAGTATTTCACTAGAGAAACAAGTTAGTGAATATTTCGTAGCAAAGAATGAGAACTTGCTAGATTTAAGTGCAAACATTTTTTTTAAGAAATACTAATAACACCCTTTGCATGAAGGTGAAAATTGCTGCTAATTGCGGTGGGATAAACTGCTGTGTTATAACAATGATCTAAAGGTGTAATAATCTAGTATCAAAGTTAATTCGTGATAATGAAATGCTTTGATTCAATGTCGTGCAGTGTTTACAAACCAACATCAGAGCGCATAACAAATACCATTATTTGAAATGTATTGTATCTGACAAGAGTAAACTGGAAAATTTAAGAAAAAATATGCAGACAGTTTTCAACACGTATTAAATAGAGATTTGTAATAATAATATCAAACTAAAAGGAAACAATGAAAAAATGTATTCACACCAATTTGGCAACAGTGATCATTTGATATTTCTCTTTAAAATTCTATACTATAGCGCTCTCCTTTACCGATCACTGCCTTCTCACATCTATCTTCGTGGGTTCGAATCTCAGGCATGGTCAACATGCGTATGGAAAAAAGCATGCCAGTAACCGCCTTGGGTCGATGTATTCTTATCTTTTTCCAGGTGCTTTTTCCACCAGTTATACTGGCCGCCATGTATAGCCTTCCATGCGCTGAAAAATGGTGTAAACCAAAAAACAACTCATATATCCTAGGCAGTCTCAAAATTTCACTTTAGTCAACATTAGCTGTATTGAACCATGGATGAAATGTTTACATTCAGTTATAACGTAGAATTAATTATGCAAAGGAGTTGCATGCAATTAAACCAGAAGGCAAGAAAAACAACTTTTAATATAAAATCCAAGACGAGAACATCAGCAAGTGTTCAATGTATAAACGTAAGCAATAATGAGAATCGGTTGAGGTAGCTGGTAAATAAGAATGTGTTAAGGTAGCAGGTGAAAAGACACTCAAATTTAGATACGTTGTTTTTAAGTCAGCTATTTTTTTTTCTGTTATATTCATATATCTTCCCTTCTTTGCCAAAATTCGAAACCAGTCTTTCGATTAAAGAAGTGGTGATATGTTACACACGAGCTATAATTGATCAAGTAGGAGGAACACTTTAAGGCAGGCCCAATAAGCAAGCAACTATTCGTCATTCTCGCGGTGTACTGAATAGTATGTAATTAACCCTCTCTCTCTCTCTCTCTCTCTCTCTCTCTCTCTCTCTCTCT